>JAJLUK010000051.1:0-11042 GCA_030570055.1 Blastobotrys chiropterorum
ATCACACCATATCACAGCTAAATTCAATGAAGGACTAGGATGAGAAATGCATTTACGCACGATCACTTATACGTGAACAGTGTGAGACTCGTAAAATACTCACTAAAACTCACCCCGGAAAAGGAACGAAGATTCATTGACCCATTTCGCCCGCCAAAAATTGGGCATAAGTGAGCCAAGAAGAAGTAGAGAGAGCAAATGAGTCGTCCTCCCTCCACAATGAGTTTATACTAGGGCTTGCTCTCCGCACTACGGACTTGTCACCCTGATCACGGTACAATAGTATATAGGTATAACATCAATAAATTAAGCCGCAGTCACCATTTCGTCGTGGCCATGAGGATTTTCATTGACATTGGCAATAATACTTCCTTGTTAACCTCCAGACATTGGTGACTAGCTCTATACAGAATAGCTGAGAGTGCGTTAGGAGCGCGCATATGCAGGCCAATGGTCCGTCATGGTATTATACTACTACTACATGGGTTACAGTAGCTACGGAAATTGTGTTGTGCACATCGGAGCATCGTGGAATCGTCCAAACATTCTGAATCGAGCATCAATATAATAGAGATAGGGAGCTATTGGGTGAATTATCATTCTTGGATCTCTTTTAGGTGGTGTGAGAATGCGGGCGCAAAGTACACGCTTTCTCACGGTGCACGTGCCTAACAGACCAGCTACTGCAAACCCGCACAAACGCTCAAACGCTCAAACTCAACTGGGAATTAATTATATTTGAAATTTTCCAAGTGGTTGTTGAAAAAACACGAGCACAATGAGTGAAACCGAGAGTGACCGGGATAGGATCGTGGAACGCTTGTCTGATATCGAATTGAAATTTGAACGGATCGACAAGATGTTAATCACTGCAATGATTGTATTGGTGTTCCAGTCCTTGTGTTTCACTTTAGGTTTTGCAACTTAATTGATAAACACGAGCAGTTGTTGTGTTATGGCATCGATGTTTGATTTGAGAGATTGTGTTGGGTTTGATGTGTTCATCTTTCACGCGGTTACGGTATCATTTGGTTATAAGTTGCTTATTTTTATGTAATATTTTTTACACACCTTTATTATATATGGCAAGAGGTATTATATATGGCAAGAGGTGAGAAATATGCATACTTAAGAAGCTAGAACTCGCGTATTAGTTCCATTTTGAAATCTATGCATATGTATGCATATGTTATAGTAGTTTATCTCAAGATCTGAGTTTACTCTACTATGCATAGGGCCAGCGACCGGCTCTCATGTGACGCTCCTTTTTGTGTGTTGAGGTGAAAACGAGAATTGGCCACATTGTCGAGTATGATAACTTTCCTTGTTCGCGCCTTGCAGGATTGTTTGAACCTTGAATGGTTTCTGGTTTTACCGCACAATTGGAACTTTGGTCGACCTTACTGCATCTAGCATGCGGCGTAGTATATGTATGCATAGTTTTTATCGAAAATATTCTGAATGGTGACATGTGCACATTCAAATACGCAGTCAACACTGAAGCTATGGAATTAGGGTATTAATTAAGTAGTGGCACGGATACTAGAAATAACGCTGGAAGTATTGCCTTTAATCGCCGAAGTTTATGGCAATGGAACCTAGCTGTGATAACGTAGGGAATGGAGTTGTGAAACTGAGCCATAGCCTTATTTTGAGTAATATTTAAAAGAAGACGCCGATAAGCATATCGACAATTGATCGGATAATCCGTTTATTATGCTATATCCGTGGTTCTGATTAAATTTTACTTATGATTGGCAAGATGGATCTGGCTATGAGTTTTCCCAATCGCGAAATGTTTTGTCATTCACTCTATGGCAACAGTTGATTGGCGTTACACATCTTTTGTATGACATACGCATATTTCATATGCATATGACGTATGTGTATGTCATACCTGTCGAAGACATATGCGTATGAATACAGAGACAATAATCCACATCTGCTATGCATACATAATATGATTAAAAAAGGCTTGTCAGTTAGCTCACTAATCGATAAATATACATACACACCTGCAAAAACTACGTACTTAGACTGCATTGTCCACATGTATGTCATATGGACGTTCCCTTTAAACTGAACGAAAACATCATGATATGACAACGTAGTTAACATCAGTAAGCGAGTTAAACTTCTATATTCCTACGAACCCTATGCATATTTGCGGTACTCAAAACACTTGAGCACCGTACAAACTTCCTCTAGACAATCCTGATCTCACGTTTTCCGGGTCTCTGACTATTTCCGCTCCCGCCGATATCGGAATTCTCCGTTCCCAACATCCACCCCCCATACTTTACCGCTTTTTTCGAGTCGGCTCTCCGAAGTTTTACTTGACACTATATATCCATTATAATGAGCACTGGATCCGCTTTCAAGAAGGCCACAGACTTTCTCTTTTCCAAGGACAGCATCAAGTAAGTACTAATAAGCTCTGTTCTCGGACTGTTCTAACTGTCACCCCGTATAGATGTGAGAAACGACTCTCTTCCACCTATACATTTCGTGACTAACTCCTGTAGACTTCTGCTCTTCCCACTTCTGGGGACCAGTTTCCAACTTTGGTATTCCATTTGCTGCCATCATGGATCTGAAGAAGGACCCAACTTTGATTTCCGGGCCAATGACAGGCTCTTTGGTCGTCTACTCTCTTGTCTTTATGAGATATGCGTAAGTCCTACATCCCCGGTCGAGGAAAACATTATATTAACGTTATATCTATCTAGCACCGCTGTCACCCCATGGAACCCATTGCTGTTCGGCTGTCACTTTGTTAACGAAGTTGCACAACTTGGCCAAGGCTCCCGTTGGGTCAACTACTGGTATTTGGGCGGAAAGGAAAGAGCTGAAAAACACGCTCAAGCATCTGCACCTGTCGCCGCTGCCTCTGAATCCGAATCCAAATAGAGATGATGTGTAAAAATTAACAATACATAATGTCCTTTGAAAAAAAAAAAAAAAAGAAAGAAAAAGAAAGAGTCAGTAAATGATCTGGCAGTCATGTGCAAAAAGCCAGCTTTAGTCGAACAACCCATATGCTTGAGACTTGCCCTGCGTGGGGCCAATTTCTTCATCAGACATAATCTCATTCCCGTTAATATTGTTCCGTTTTCGCTTTCCTTGTGTGATTTTTTGTGAAAACTCCAGGAATTCTTGGTCCAATGCAATTTCATCGTCTTCATCGTCATCATCATCCTCCCTCCATTCGACCGCCGGCGGATCCGGCTGGTCGTCATTTATATTTTCCTCTTCAATAACTATGGCGGATTGACGCTGCGGTTCGGATTTTTGGTGAATAGAGGGTACTGGGCTTCCTCGAAGATCATTCACTCGTTCTTTGTAATGACGGTGACGCTGTTCATCATTCTTTTTCTCCCCGTTGGCCATAAAAAAGGTTCGGATATCGCCCAGCTGTTCTTGGCCATTAACACCGCCGCCGATAACCTCAAAGAACATTGGCATGCCAGGTTCCTTGTACCAGCCTAATAGTTTCGCGTTCATACCGTCGGCCAAATTAGCGATGAAGCGGAATTCTTTGAGCCTAATTTTTATGGTGATTCCGTCTTCTAAATTTATATAATCCAATTGATCATAATCCAATCGAATCTTTGTGTTGATAGGCTGCTTCAAAAGCTCGTTGACCCATCTGACTTCTTCCGTATAACCGTACAATTCCAAGCAATCCTCTTTAAAGGAAATTGACAGTTCCTCAGCTTGGGGGGACATGGAATCGATATACTTTTTGAAAGTTTTTGCTTGCATTTCGAATTTGTGCGGATAATTCTCCTTACGAACAGGATAATCGAGAGTTCCTTCATAATCCGTGTCGAAACAAGTCAGCCGATAAGTTTTTCGAACTCCGTTATGGCACATGACTTGAATCTCAACCTTACTCTCCCCACCTTCATCTTCCTCTTCATAATCTACGTAATCAATTCGAACAGACGTGATTCGGGAGATATCCTTTTCGACTTTTCGAAAGATGGGTACAATTCCTCGGGATCGCACTTGAAAAGCTCGTGGTCCGGTCTTAGCCAACGTGTTTCCTCCACGAATACTGCTTGAGCGGCTACCACCGACCCCACCTCGTGGGTTCCCTTTCTGCCCCCTTTTGAATTCATATTGTCTGAAAAATTTTTGTGGCAACCGAACGACACTAAATACAGATTTGGATTGATTGATGGCGTTTAGGGACAACTTTTTCATTATTAGCACTAAAAACCACAACAACGCACCACCAGCTCACCTCTTGTGCACTCGCGTTGAAGACAATATTTTCTCCTCCAACTTTGCATAGACATTGAATTGACCGTGTCCACAGCTTCAGCGGCCCAGTTCCTTCAATCACGGCATTTAGCTCTATCATGGTTTTGGTCGCGTATCGGCCACCGGCCGCGTCCCAAGATCTTCATCTTCGCGAGCAAGCGGCGACGTATTCCACTCGATGATGAGCTCTCTCGTCTTTTTTTTTTTTTTTTTACGTTACATGACATATAAATTACAATATATATTATTGCACTAAATAGGTGTCTTTAGACTGAGCAGTCTCAGTCGATGCCTCGTTTGTGTCCCCTTCTTCTGGTTCACTTTTCATCTTGGACTTCTTCTTCTTTTTCTTCTTTTCGCCGTCAGGATCTGTGGATGAGGAAGCCTTTTTCTTCTTTTTTTTATCAGAAGGTTTCTTAATCTTTTTGTGGGTGACTTCGACAGCTTCCGAGGCAGTTTGAATTTCACCACGCAATTGGTCTATTTCGGCCATGTCTTGTTTACTGGCGTCATTTTCGTCTTCCTCTAGGTTCAATTGGCTTAATTTACTACCCAATCGAGAGGTTTTGCGAGGTTTCGTGATGGAGCCTTGAAGTTTCCCTTCATCCTCATCATCCTCATTTCCAATTTTTTCATCTTGAATAATTTCAACTTTTTTCTTTCTAGGCTTTGGTTTTTTGAGGCCCGAAGAGGTATTTGGAGAGGATCGTCCACTGAGGTCAAATGCGTGTTGTAACGATGATGGAGTGTTTGAGCGTGATTCGACTGGAGTTTGGTTGGTTGTAGATGGGATGGAAATGTAAAACGGATCGTCCTTTTGCCGTTCGAGGCGTTCCATCTTCTTGCGCTGCTCATCCTCTTCATTATTGCCGTTTGACGAGCCTCTCCATTCATCGTCGTTGAGAACTGTCTCTGGAGTGTTAGAGCGGATCAGGCTTTCATCATCACTATCGTCAAACTCCAGATCTTCCAAGTTGGAGTTGAAGTAATCACACCGTGGGAAAATTGGAGTGTCAAGGTCGAAATCGGTTTGAATTTTCTTCTGTGACGATGGTGCCACAGGATTGAGTTCAAATTGATTGAACATTGATGGGATTGCCAAAGTCAGCAAGAGGGGTGGATTGGACTCGTCCGCTGGATGCTCGTCAATGGCCTGAGAGGCAAGTTTGATTATTTCTAGGAATTCCACTGCCCGCTCCTGGACTTCGAAATTGGATGCAGTTGATTGGGTTTCGAGGTATTTTGTGATCGTATCTGTGGAGGTTCTAACGAGTGCAGAGCGTTGTGGGCTCCACTCTACGTTTTCCTTACCAGCCCAGGATGCATAAATTTTCATAATCGCCTGGATACAATCCGCTTTGAGCACATCCTCTTCTTCCAGGGAACTATCGATAGTTGTGATGGACTCAATGAGTTGAGGAGGATAATGCAGAAACCCGGCGTATTCACCAACTATCCACACGGCGTAGGGAAGAATGGATGGGACAATACTGTTGCGTTCGGCAATAATTTCGGCTGCCGAACCAACAGTCTGTTCTCGAATACTTCTTACTCGTACAGAAATGTTCCGCAGCTGCTCCCCAATCTGCTTACCCGTGTCATCGTCGTCGCAGAGATGAACCAGTTGAACGAGGATCTCGGTATACCATTCAAAATCCGGGATATATTCGTAGGTATTTTTGGCACACAGGGCAAGAATCTTCTGGATAACCATAACTTGGTACGACTTGGGCAGCGCGTCTTCGATCCCGGCGCTGTCACTTTCCTCTGATGGCTTGAGCTGGTCCATGAGCTTTGAAACAATCGAATACAGGTTATCCTCGTTGACGAGTCCGGACAACATCTCGACCACCTTTTCACGAATCGTCAGATCAGGATCGTCAATGCACTCCAAGATGATATCCTCGTGGTCGCTAATAAACTGTGGATGTATTTTGACAATTTTTGAGAATGCGAGAAGCCCGACATATTTGAGGTTCTGGTCCGTCTGCTCGAGAAATGTGCGCAGCTTGGAAAC
Organism: Blastobotrys chiropterorum; assembly: GCA_030570055.1. Lineage (NCBI taxonomy): Eukaryota > Fungi > Ascomycota > Dipodascomycetes > Dipodascales > Trichomonascaceae > Blastobotrys > Blastobotrys chiropterorum. Next base: position 6,287 of record JAJLUK010000051.1, read on the forward strand.
ACACATCCGAGCCAGGTCATAATCGCTCTCGTCCAGCATACCGCCACTCACAATGCAATTGATGCACTCATACAACAGCGACATGGCGTTGGTGGAGTCCATTAGCTGGAGAATTGGCGGTAGCAGTTTGGACTTGAGTCGAGGCTCGGTAGGCGCTAACGAAGAGAAGAGTTTGAGAATCTTGATGATCATCCAATTGTTGCTGGATGTGGTTAGTAATTCGTATAGCTGTGGAGCCAGCGATAGAAACGTCTTTGACGAGCTTGTCGTTTGTTTGGCCAGTTCGCAAATGACGTTAACCGTGGCACTGACCACAGACGGATCCGGATCGTCCAGCTTATCCTTCAGCCGATGGAAGGACGTCCGCAATGCTTCCGGATATTGTAGGAAGACCCGGTAAAGGGCCAAGACGGCCTTTTTACGTATATTCGGCCGGGAATGGTTAAGCATCTTTACGATATCGTCGGAAATATCCTGAGCCAGTGAGGGCGTGACAAACGAGGACACCCCACCCAATGCCACAGAAACCTCTAGCGGTTGGCCAGAAGCCAGATCTTTCTTGAGCAGATTTGTGGTGAGCATTAGAACATCGCTATCTGACCGGAACGACTGAATTGCCGCCAGATAGCCCACCCGCTTCTGTTGGAAGCGTGCACTGCTCATCACCTCCAGCACATGGAAAGACGACCAGGACATGTCAAAGCCATACATCTCCAGGTAAACCAGCTTGAGAATAGCCATAGTCTTGATCTCCATATCGGGGCTCCTCACTTCAGTCCGGCAATCGGCCAGCGCATCCTTCAGATACGCCTCCCGCGCAGTGGGGTCCTTGCTGGCCCGAATCCCGCGAATCAAATCATGTAAACTCTTTTCAAACACAATGCCAAACGGCCGGAGTCTGGCCTTTGTGTCTTCTCGGCTGGCCATAGTGGTGCGTCTTGGGTGAGTGCTGCTTAGCTTGGTGCTTACGGGTCGGTGCCTATATATGTCCCAACACACACCTCACACTTCACCCATAGTCTCTACTACTACTACTATTACTACAACAACTCGTACCATGGGCCAACACGCCAGATCTCCTAGTGTGGATGCGTCCACATTTGCGGTGCCGGAGAGCCCATCTACTGGAGGCGACGAAGCCGAGTCCGAGTCCATTTCGTCGTACGCCGGCTCGGGCGAGGATCTGACGGACGATGAGGCTTCTCCAGTGGCCCAGCTGGATGATGCGCTCACAAGCTCCGCATTCGATCCGAGCAAGCTGGACCGGGCCATTGCCATCCAGGCCCAAACCTCCGGTTTGGTGCACTCCAAATCGCAGGAGGTGCAGGCGCTCCACGCCCAAGTGACCCAGCGGCTGGGCGAGCTCAAGACAGTATTCTCTGAAGGTATGAAAAATGCAAAAACAGTACAGAAGGACCTGGACTGGATCCAGCGCCGGATCCAAGTCGTGGCCAGAGAGGCCAAGGCCAGATACCCCATTGAGCATGCTAGGGCCCGCGAGGAGCTAGTCGCCCACTCGCCAGACCTCTAGCCCCACAACGTTGAACTTTGTGCGGCTGCCGCTGAGCGGCTCGTTGCCAAATGTCAGCGAGCGGTCCGATACGCCCTTGTTGAGGTCGTCGTCTATCCACAGGCCGTAGTGGCCGTCGCCGCCGCCCATGGACAGGAAGGTGTGTGTGCAGAAGATGACAAAATCATTGAGTCCCGTGTAGGGGAATGCCTGGAACCGAATCTCGCCATCGGCGAGCTGGCGCACCTTCCACAGGAACGACTCGCCATTGCCGTAGAACCGCTTCGACTCGGTCGGGTGGAAGTGTTCATTTGCGTATGCTCCAAATAGATTATTTTCATTGTCCCTGATCACCATCACGTAACCGGCCCTCGACTTGCGCACGTCGTGCGGCATGTTGCGGTCATATAGTGTCTGCAGCGATGACCCGTGTTGCTCCAGCGAATAGCACAATGTCCATGTATCATAGAGCTGCATTCTGGACGGAAGCAGATTCCTCACTTCCTCACAGATCTGGGAGTCCATCAGCCGGGTCCGGGTGCGTTCGCTATAGCCCTCCAGCGACACCGGCACCAGCGGTGGCGGCGTGAACACTGCCGGAACAGTCCGCTCAGCGTTCACAGTCCCTTCCACGTCCCCGTAGGAGTATGCACGCTTCAATGCACGGATGAAACCAAAATTCCTTCGTTCTGACATAGCAGTGCGTTGTGTGGTGTTGTCCCAAGTCCAAACAACAAGCCGGCGGCGTCGTTTCTCCGGAAGGAAGCAACACACCCGCAGAGTGTGGAAGGCCCGGCTACGAGGCAATTGGATCCAATATAATGGGGTCGTATCGTAGCGCCTTGCAGAACCAAGGTGTCAGAGGGTCGGTATATGCCCTGCGGGCGGCCTTTTTTTTCTAGAAAAGGAGCAAAAGCACTAGCCTTCTCCGCGCAGTGGAGCTACCTTTTTGCCTCTTTTCGGACAAAAGGAAACCATCGCAGGCAATTCAGCCTTTCGGTAGGCCCTAATGCCCTATAGGCGGCCTTTATTTTAGGCAAGAGGCAAAACTTCCAGCACAGATATCCTCCGAGCTTTATCTCTACGTCCTTTTCTCCGGACCGCTGACGCGTGCAATTGCACCGCGGTTAGCTTCAAAAAGAAGCAAAAGTACTGGCACACACGCTCTCCGCTCCGCAGAGCTACCTTTTTTGCTTCTTTTCGGAGAAAAAAGAAGCCGCCGGAGGCAGCACACTGAGTAGGTCCTGGACAGCCTTCTTTTCTACAAAAGAAGCAAAAGCACAGGTGTGCAGGATAACTCCCCAGGGCTGAGCTCCCTTCTTTTCGAAGAAAGTAACGCCACGTAGACAATTGAGCAGCTGATCTATATCAGTGAGTGGGGGCGGGGGCTTATATGACAGGTAGACCAGCCAGTCCCAAATAGGAAAGTGTCGGGAAATAGATCTCGGCGCTTAGCACTCAACTATATAAAGGGGTCAGTCCGCCCTAATTTTTTTTTTTTTTCTCTTTTCTTCTTCTTTTCCTGCCGCTCGATTGAGACGGTGACCATGGTCCGCGATCACACAGATATACGCAGCTACACCGTGTTGCGACCCTGAGTACTCTCTCGACGAGCGACTAAATATGCATAATAATAAGATTGTACTGCATACCCCGCAGCGTGGTAAGTATCTAACCTATTCCAAAGTACACAACTAAGAATTCTTCTTAGTGCTCCCAAGCATCTCCTCCTGACAGAACTTGTTACACTCGGCCATGATCCGGGCCTGTTTGGCAACGTCTCCCAATCGGGAGATGACATAGCGATTGCCCTTGGTGAAACCGTAGATGCAGTATTCCAGACCAACGTCGTCGCAATACTTGCGGACCTTGGCTTGGGCCGCCCGGAGGTTGTGCCGCGGCATGCGTGGGAAGAGGTGGTGAATGGCCTGGAATTGCAGGCCACCATGAATATAGTCGAGCCATGGTGGACAGTCAACATCCATGGTGGTCCGCAACTGGCGTTGCGGGAAGGATTCATCCTCACTGAGAATGGACGTGGACATGGCAAAGTGCGAGAGTGTAATCTGGACGTGTAGCGGCATCGTGACAATGTGCGAAACCATCACAAAGAGCCACCGCTCGGCTGCAGTGTCGAGTGCACAGGCAACAATGCGATAAAAGAACCAGTACGCGAAAAACGCCATTCCCACAATCTCAAAGTATCGGAGCCATGCACCTTTGCCGTGTCGTGGACCAAGACCGAGAAGCAGATATTCCCACGAAAGACGGTACAGATTGAACCGGCCAAACGACAGAATCAGATAGTACGTGTAGTTTTGGAACGGAATCAGGGCTTTGGCGAATGCGTCGTATTTGAGAACCTTCTCGTAGAACGTGGAGGTGACGCTGCCCAACAATCTGGCGGAAACGGCAAAGAAAGGCAAATGCTGGATGTCTGGATCATGTACGGGGTCGTTCGTGACAAGATGGTGAACATTGTGGTTGCGCTTCCACCACCCGAGCGACAGGCCGCCCATGTAGTCTGCAATGATGGTTCCAACAATGTTGTCAATCTGATAGTTGTGGGTGATACCCAAATGGCCAGCATCATGGGCAATGAAGGTGAGCTGATGCCACGCTAGCCCCAGCGCAACCGCCGAACCAAACAGCCACAGCATTGATTGTTCACGCTTGGTGAATAAATACGCGGAAAGAGCGGCCAGGGTAGAGATTCTGCAAAACTCCCGAAAGTACCCCCAATAAGTGCACTCAAAATAGCCTTCCTCTGTGAGCTCTCTGTGGAGCTGTCTATACTTCTCCACGATATTTCGCTGCGTTTCATAGTCCAGGTCCGGATATTTCATGAGGTCCATTGATTTTTGGTGGTTCTCATAGTCGTCAATTATCTTCTGCTCTCGACTTTGGGTCTGCTGGGCCTTTGTGGGTGTTCTATTCCCGGCACTGTCCGCATCGGACAATGCAACGCCTTCGTCCAACTCTATTTCCTCTTTAGTTCGAAACCGTCCACCCTGGATTGGAGGCAGAAAGTTCTTCCACGGCATCTCGACTACGCCGACCTGGAACACGGCCATCCGCTTGAAGGTTTCTTCGGAATGGAACACGTCAATCTCATCCGACGCATCCCTGCCCACTTTATGAAGCACTGCCTTGTCTCCTCCTGGGTGTCGTGCAAGCCAGCTGTTGAGCTTGAGCACACGGCCATGATAGATGACCAGGACCTCTCCAGACGCGATTCTACTTTCG
>JAJLUK010000051.1:11142-28992 GCA_030570055.1 Blastobotrys chiropterorum
TTTTTTTTTTTTTTTTTTTTTTTTTCTACATATGCATGGAGGGAAATACGAGCTAAGCGAGAAGATCAGGCCAACTGAGTTTAAAACCTTTTTTGGTTTACTTTAATGAGCAGACTCGGGGAGGTTAGTGGTTCGATAATGCTTCAGGGGTAACTGAGACAACGCGAGTGCCTCGCAGAACTATCCCTTTTGCTTCTTTTCGGAGAAAAAAGAAGCCGCCAGACGGCCAGAGGCAGCAACACAGTCCGTAACGTCTATATTACAATTATGAGTTCTAATCAAATTTAATCTTGGTAGCCTTTTTGTCCGTGCCAATGTCCTTGTAAAATGCACCGTACGCAGAATGCTCCTTCTTCTTTGTATGGCTGCCGAACTTGAGCAATTCGTCAGGAACTGGCTGGTTGGCACCGTTGAGCACGTTAATGAGGGCGCCAGAGAGATGCTTTTCTTGTTCAGTAAAGAGGGTGATGGCCAGCCCGGTCTGGCCAGCTCTTCCGGTTCGACCAATTCTGTGGACATAATCCTCAACCGTCAATGGGAAGGTCAAGTTTAACACCACCTTGACAGCTGGAATGTCGAGACCTCTGGCAGCAACATCGGTAGCCAAGAGAATCTTGGACTTGCCGCTCTTGAACTCTTCAAGTGCCTTTGTTCGTTGATGTTGGTTGAGATCCCCGTGAATGGCAGCGAGTTTGAACCCTCGATTTTGAAGCGTCCGTTCGACACGGGCAGCTTCCTTCTTGTATAGGGCAAAGATTAGGATTTTATCGTCCTTCTTATTGCCAGATTGATGCTCTTTTAATAGCTGAATCAAGCGAGACTCCTTCTTCCGCGGGTCAATGACCTCCACAGTTTGTGTGATTCGCTTGTTGGCTGAGAGCTCATCACGGTTTCCAATGGATACCTTTACGGCAGAGTTCATGAACGAGGATGCTAATTCTCTCACTTGTGGTGGCCAAGTAGCAGTGAACATTAATGTCTGTCGGCCATGAGCATTTGTGTTTCCAATGATCTTTTTAATGTCCTCTTCGAATCCCTTTTCCAACATACGGTCGGCCTCGTCGAGAACCAAATATTCGACCTTGGACAGGTCAGCTGCACCGTCGTTGATGAGATCGTTCAATCGGCCAGGCGTGGCGATGATGATGCTTGCCTTTTTCAGGGCCTTGACTTGATCTTCCTTAGATACACCTCCGTAGACGCAGACCGCGTTGAGATCTGTGACAGTGGTGAGCTTTACAAGGTTATCGTAAATCTGGACGGCCAATTCTCTCGTTGGAGAGACGACCAGGACTCTGACGCCCTTCTTTTTTTGTTGCAGAAGATGATGGACCGCAGGAACGGCAAAGGCGAACGTCTTACCAGAACCAGTTTCAGCCACACCCACCACATCTCTGTTTTGAAGAAGGAATGGCCAAGAAACAGCTTGGATTGGGGTTGGCTTGGGGAATTGGCTGAGGACATTGAGAATCTTCTGGTCGACGTTCAAATTGCCAAAAGAAAGGACAGGCTGGATGCCAGATTTTTGGTCATCTTCAACTGTAATCTCATTAGTTTCCATAAACTTTTTGATCTCTTCTGGAGATTCGGCAGAAGTTGGAGCCGGGGTGGAGGTGGTAGTAGTATTTCGAGTGGAAGTGGTATCCGGAGTTGGTTCATTAGACTCCTCCGAACTTTCCTCGGATTTTTCCTTCTTTTTCTTCTTTTCCTTCTTTTCCTTTTTGTCCTTCTTGTCCTTCTTATCTTTCTTCTCCTTCTTCCTCTTCTTTTCTGCCTTTTTCAGAGCCTTGTCGGTCTTGATCTTCTTGGACTTGACCTCGTCCTCCTCGGACTCGGGGTTGGACCGCTTGACGGCCTTTTCTATCTTTTCAATGCTCATGGTGGTTATCAGTAGCGTTTATCAGTAGCGCTAGCTGAAATTTTTCATATAAAAAAAAAAAAAAAAAAAAAACCGACGATCCGCGTCGACGCGCATTCGAGGCTTATATCATCGCATGTCTCTGAAAATAGTGACACGTCGGGCCCATAGACGAAGAGAGAGCATAAAAATTGTTCTATTCTGCAACTTTTTCTATCTAAGCAGTGTAAAGAGATTTGTGAGACGAGGCAGACTTGCTGTGTAATATTACGAGTTTTTTTGCCAAAAGAAAGATCAATAGAGTGGCAAAAATACATGAGAACCTTAAATCACCTGTTGTATTATTAAAGAAGCGCACGGAGAAAATAGTCAGAAAAGAGGAAAAAAAAAAAAAAAAAATCCCGGAACAAACAAGTCATCTACCATTTAAACATTATCCGGAATAATGCGAATTGGAGTTATACTATTGGGAATAATAACTGGAGCCTTGGGCGCCTCCGGAGTCGGGTTCAAGGATCCCGGATTCTGCTCCACCCCAGAGGGCATAATTAAGGATGCCTGTGGGGCCACGTTCCATGCGGTCGAGGAGACCAACCATATGGTTCGACCGGTGATCAAGGACCTGGTCAAGACGGACTATTTTAGATACTACAAGGTGGATCTTTCGGGCGATAACTGTCCGTTTGTGGATGAGGATTATGGCATTTGTGGCAATCGGGCCTGTGCGGTTGATCCTGTAGACGATGAGTCTGAACTGCCTGAGTTTTGGCGGACCCAGTATCTTGGAAAATTGACCAAAAACTCGTACATGTCGGAGGACGAATGGAACTCGTCGTGTGATCTCGATCTTGACAGCGAGTACGAGAGTGCGCGACCCGTCAACGATTCGTTGGACTATTGTTACCCAGAAGACGAGTCCACAGGATCTCCTGGGGTCTATGTGTCTTTACCGGACAATCCGGAGCGGTTCACAGGTTACAGTGGCGCACACGCGCACAAGATCTGGCGGGCCGTGTACCAGGAAAACTGCTTTGGCTACTTTGGTGACCATGAAACAAGTCCCGTCCACGACCATGACGAAGATGACGATGGCAAACAACAAAGTCCGCTCGGGTTCAGCGACGTGCTCTCTCCGGGCGGACTGCAGTTGGAAAAAGTGATCCACGACACAAACAGCTATGAGAAACGGGAGATTGGCGGGGAAGTTGCCCGAGATATCATGAACTTGGAGGAACAATGCGTCGAACAACGGCTCTTCTACCGCCTACTCTCCGGGATGCAAGCTAGCATTTCCACGCATCTGTGCTACGAATACCTCAACAAGACGACAGGCGAATGGGCACCAAACGCGGACTGCTTCTTCAAACGGGTGGGCAACCACCCGGAACGGCTCTCAAACTTATACTTCAACTATGCACTCATGTCGCGGGCAGTTGCCAAACTGCGCAACTACATTGACAGCCTCAACTTTTGCCGAGAGGACATCAACTCGGACCAGTCCACCCGACGCCAGATTCTCAAGCTGACCAAGCTCGTGTCGCACCGCGGAGACGTGTTCAACGAGACCCAGGTGTTTGCGACGCCAGAGGCCCAGGCGCTCAAGAGCGAGTTCCGCAAACGGGTCCGGAACGTGAACGCACTCATGTCGTGTGTGGGCTGCGACAAGTGCCGTTTGTGGGGGAAGATCCAGACCGCTGGCTATGGCACCGGCCTCAAGCTTCTCTTTGAGTTACCCGAAAGACCCGATGACGACATTGCAAAGAGCGCCGAGGTGCTCAGCACCTTCCGCAGAAGTGAGTTAGTTGCGCTGATCAACACGTTTGATCGCCTGTCCAAATCGGTCGAAGCGATAGAATATTTCAGGGCGGTAGTCAACTCCGAGAAGGGCACCACGACCGACACTACCACTGCTGGCTCGTCCTCATCCCAGTGGGACAGCGAATGGACAAACGTCTGGAACGCAATCAAGTTCATTCTCCAGTCCTACGTGGACTTTCCCCGCAACATTTGGAACATCGGCGTCCACTACTTTGCCCACTACTGGAACCGGTTCATCGGCCGCGATGAGTATTTGTGGTCCCAACAATATGCCACAGCCGTGAGGATGGAACTGTGATGATGCCGCAGATAAATGGCGCCTATCACTAAAACAGTAACACACGGCCGCCGTGTGGCCCCCTATTTTGGGCCACACACAACACACCCTTTTTTTTTTTTTTTTTTTTTTTGTTTTTTTGCACATGAGTAAATATATATCCTAACCATTACAATACAGTCTGTGAGTGCTACGTTCGTTTCTATCTTGTCATTATTACCATTTTGCTTTGCGTTGTTTTCTTTTTCTGCGTTCTACTCGTTATTATTATTTTTCTTGGATTTCTTTTTGCTCGTCTTCTCCTTCCCACTTGGTTCCTTATCGTCCTTCTCCACGTACGATTTGGACAACGACTTTCCCTCAGAGTTGTCAAACGTCTTTCTAGCCTCTGCAATCTCTCGCTGCAACAGCAACAGCTCCTCCACTCTACCCAGCTTGCGGTGGTCCTTCCGCAATGCAAACTTAAAGTCGTCCACCTTGATCTTCTGGCGGTTAGCCGTCCTCGCCACGCGGCTAGCCTCGTGGCACTACGCTCATTAGAAATTGTCTACACACACACACGCACACTTGCTCTCACACTCACCATGTTGATGATGTATTCCTGGAGAATATCCTCCAGCGTAGCGACACTTTCTGGATCCGGGTTCGCGACGTCCCCAAAGGCGTACATTAGCGCCTTGACTGTTTAGGATTAGCCCGTTTTCCGCTCACGCTCTCAGCTCTACGCAAAACTCACGGTCGTTGGTGAACAGGTTGGCCTTCCGTCGACGCTTGGCCACGTTCTCCGCTGTGCTCGACATTGTGGTGATAATGACGGTTCGGTGCCCTCGGCGCTTATCGCTTTTATTTTTTTTCCACCATCGTCGGTGACTGGTTGGGACTAATCGTCTGCGCGTAGTCTGCGCGCTCATCACGAAAAATCAGCCGCATAGACTTGTCCGTTTTTTATTGAGCCAAGGATGCGGGTTCATTTTATGAAAGGAAGCAAAAAAAAAAAAAAAAAAAAAATTGTTCACATACACTCTGACAGGTGAATTGCCTCCGGCGGCTTCTTTTTTCTCCGAAAAGAAGCAAAAAAGGTGGCTCCGCTGCGCGAAGGGCTACTTTGAGTTGGCTGAAGGAGCTCGAAGAGAAGCAAAAGAGACTCGGATATACGCTATCAGGTGAATTGTCTCCGGCGGCTTCTTTTTGCCCTAAACGAAGCAAAAAAGGTGGCTCCGCTGCGTGGAGGGCTGCTTTGAGTTGACTGACGGAGGTCGAAGAGGAGCAAAAGAGGCTCATATACACTATCAGGTGAATTGCCTCCGACGGCTTCTTTTTTGTCCTAAAAGAAGCAAAAAAGGTGGCTCTGCTACGTGGAGGAGAGTTCTCTGCTGGCTACAGAGCTTGAACGGGGCGGATTACTTGTATACTCTCGGATGGGTTGCCGCCGCGGCTTCTTTTCTCCTAAAGAAGCGAAAAGGCGGTTCACCCAGCGAAGGACTCCTCTCACTCATGGTACATTGTGTCCTTGGCTGAAAAAGAAGCAAAAAAAGGTGGCGCATAGGTGCCGCTCAGGTGTCACTTCTTTTTGAGAGTGAAGAGACTCCAAGTTGAGCTACGTCCGACTTCTTCTTTTCAAAGCAAAAAAAGGTAGCTCCGCTGCGCGAGACGGCCAGTGCTTTTGCTTCTTTTCTAGAAAAGAAGGCCGCTGGCAGAGCATACTAACCCTCCGAGTATCAGAAAGAGAGCAGCCGAACATGCCAGTGCTTTTGCTTCTTTTCTGGAAAAGGGGCCGCCCGCAGGGCACACTAGCCCCGAAGTATGTGGAGGGCCGGGGAATGCATATGTCAGTCAGTGCGTTGGATGAGGGGAAAGGCGGAGCGCACACAGTTTTGCTTCGGTACTGGAAAAGAAGGCCGTGGCAGGACACATTGTCCATAGTGGAAGGATGCATCATTTGTACGGACAGAAAAGGAGGCAGCTAGTAGGACACATGTTCCCGGGGAATGATGGACCCTTGGTGAAAAAACGGTCTTTTCGTTTAGGCAGACTCTCGGAGCCCCTCCGCAGGGGTACGAGATTTCCCCCGCAACAGCTGACGGAATCCGAACGCCGACATGACGTGACGATGCATTCGAGCGCAGGCGATGTTCAGCGTCTTATCGATAGATCGCAATGAGGCATGCAGTGGCCTCGAGCTGGGGCCCACGGAGCATTCGCGGGCTCGAGCCACCACAGCAGCCTCGGAAGGGCGCTTTTCCAGATCCGGTGGCCGGCTAGCCGACACTGGCGGATGGCCGACAGACAAAAATAGCCGCGCTCATTGTTACATGCACGCGCAGATCCAGAGGCGGAATTTCTTTTTCCTTGGGTGGGACGGAACCGGGTAGGTGAGAGAGCGGAGGAAGGAGGGTCGGTGCCGGCGGGCAAACAAAAAAAAAAAAAAAAAAAAAAAAAAAAAAAAAAAAAACCGTTTCATGCAGTAGACGACCTACTGACCCAAGTCACTTTCTTTTTTAACTCCTTGCACATTTGCTCACACCCACAGTTGACCGAGTGATGGATCATAATTGAAAGAATGCCCATAGCTCGGACGAAGACTTTTACAGGATGCTGGACCTGCCGGACTCGCAAAATCAAGTGCGATCTGCAACGGCCTACGTGCAACAGATGCGAACGGGCTGGCTTGAGTTGCGAAGGTTATAGTATAAAGTTACGGTGGTCCAACGGTAATGGAGGGTACGACAAGAAGGACGACGAGGATTTTTTCCAGCGTCGCAGTGTCGACTTTGTCGAATATCCCCCCGGAATGAAGTACGAAACGTACGACGAGATGGACACGACCCTGGCCCGACTCCATGCACCCAAGTTTGAGTCGGACGAGACGGTGTCGCTTGGTCCGTTTGGGGTGTTTGACGGCAAGAAGCGCAGAGGGGCAGACTCGCCCAGGCGACCCCAGAGGGCACCCAAGCGGCGTAGAAAGAATAATAAGAAGGCGGACGACCGAACTGCGACGCCCCAGCAGCACCGGTCGTCGGTGGGCTCGCTTTCTCAGGAGGAGTTGGGTCACAATGCAATGATCACGCCGGTTAGCCTAAATGGCACTCCGAGAGGGGAGGATGACGATGGTCAGAACGGATTTGAAGAGTTTTTCTCTAGTCTGACCAAGGAGTTTCCAACTTCGGAAATGACACATGATATTTTGTTAGGGCACACCACAGATCCGTTAGGGGATCATGCGAGTTCGCGAGTGTTGCAAGACGAGCTCAGCAATCTGCTGTCCACAGGAGACACTTTTGGATCGTTATTTGACACATCCAAGGAAGACGAGAGTAATAATAATAATAACCACAAAACTCCGTCGTCGTGGAACACTCCCATGGCCATGGATAATGGCAATAACATGTCCTCGCCTAGTGTGGTGAGCTCTCATCCCACGCCAATGTCGACAGCACACACGCCGAATGTTGCGCCGTCGTCATCCTCCTATTCAGTTTTGCCCAGTCATATGCAACAACAGCAAGATTCCCCTGCATCTACCGGGGCGACCCCAGTGAATGGGACTCCGGCGCCTTCCAAGGCTACTCCATTGGCGCCGCCTCCTCCGCCGCCACAGCACCATCAACAACAACAACAACAACAACAACAACAACAACAACAGCCGCAATCGGCACAAACGTCGTCGGCGTCGACTCCTGTTCCATCACAATCCAATGCTCTCTCAACGTCGGCGGCCCCTACCTCGGCCCAAGCAATTCAACGCCATCAACAGAATAGCAACCAACCACGCCCATCACCATTCAAATCATCGCTCTTTGTGGCAACCCAAATCCCTCAAATGCCATATTCAGACAACAAATTTGGTTTCCCCACAACGTCTCTCCATTTTACCCCGCAAGCACGATATTTATTGGATCATTACATTCGTAATGTCACCCGGATCATGACCGTTGTCTTCCACGCCAAGAACCCATGGAAGACGATTTATCTCCCTCGGGCCTGTAGTGCCGTGGGCGATCTCGTCGGTCTGGGCCACACCACCTCTGCACGAAACGCTCTGCTCCACGCGCTCTTAGCGGTCAGTGCGTTTCATCTCCAATCTCGATTCCCGCCAGAGTCGGATGGGCGAAAGCATTATCTTGGCTTGGGCCTCCAGCTCAAGGCAGAAGCGTACACGTGGCTGAGTGAATGTCTCATGAAGGATCTTGCGAGCCAGAAATACAAGGACGTTATTACCGCAGTTCTCTCCATGGTGAGCATTGATGTTATTTGGGGGTCAATGACTGATTGTAAAGTGCATTTGTCGGCGTGTCGAAGCATTGTGAACATGCGGTGCAAGCTGCGACCCAAAATTTCAGACAAGGCGGCCGTGCTTCATCGAATTGCTGGATTCTTATCCCTGATGCAAAATGCAACGTCGCTTAGTCCAACCGACATTACAGGCTTGGACAGTTCAAAGGAATTCAACGAGCAATGGCTGGATGTTCGCCTCGAAGACTTAGGGGTCACTGAAGAAGATGTGCAATCGCAAGATAGCGGTACAAAGGCTCCCTTACCTTCGCTGGCGTACATGAACCAGGAATCGGAATTTCAAGAGTATTGGCTACAATACCAGCCAAAGGAGAGCGAGTTTGTGCTGTCGGAAGAGTTTTACAAAAAGGAGCTCATCTCGACACACTCGCTCTATGGGATTCCAGATTCTCTCATGATGTTGTTCAACAGGACGTGCAAACTGACCAAGCTGGTGTTGTATTATAGGTATAAAGGCGAGGCATTGCCCAAAGACCTGACAAAACAATGCTCCGACTTAGAAGGTGCGCTGGTGACATGGCAGAACCGTTACGATGTGGACAAGAATGAAGATTTCAAGGGAGATATGAAGGAAGCAGTCAAGCACCACACGCTGTCATTCCATGAGGCACTAATTATTTATTACTATCGGCTCGTCCGAGACCTTAACCCGACCATTCTCCAAACACACATCTCGACCGTCTTGGATCATTTGGAGAAGATCCAAATGTTCAATCGTGGACATCAGTATCCGATTTGCGTGCCCTTAATTTTCCCGGGCTTTATTTCTGCGTGTGAGATTCTACCCGAACGCACCGATCTGCGGAATCGGTTCACGGCGTGGATAGATCACTTGTCAAACGAAGGCTTGGGGACGTATTATGCCTCTCGCAAGGTGGTTAATGAAGTATGGAAACGACGAGACGAAGGACAAGACCGGGCTACCTGGTGGCAGGTCATGGCGGATTGGAAGGTGAATATTATGCTCTCCTGAGCTATGGATTACGATGTACATAATGACCCTTATAATAAAATAGAAAGAACCCAATTTGTATTTGAATTTGAGTTTGAATTGTTGCTGCAATTTATGCTGGTTTGGCAGCGGGAGCAACACCGAGGGGTTATTCTCTTTCGGATTTGTCCTATCGATGGAGATGGGAGGTTTTTTGAGTAGGATAGGGATTTTGCAATTAAACTAACGTGTCATGTTGAACGAATTGGGGCGAGGTGAGGTTCTTAAGGTGACATTCCGTCACAATGTTTAAACTTTCAATTCAAACAGCATGACTGTAGCGATTGGAGTAGCTTAGTACACAAGCCGCTATAGATAACTCCATAACCGAAATTGTAACGATTTGCCAATTTTTATTTAATAAGCACTATGGTAAAACCCGAAGTAGCGTTTCGACCGTGAACGGCTATGAAATCGTGGCGTGGTATATCATAGTCAGCATTCTGTGACATTGAGCGAAATTTCCAAGCTCAGTCTGGGATTCTGTTTCACGTTGGTACAGATATAGGCATACGTTCCTTTGGCCTGAATTAAACCCATTGGAACAGCATTATGCGCATGCACTTGTTCATATTTGAGAATTGGCGTTTACTAAACCTGCATAAAGTATTTTAAAGGGTCTAAAGCCATAGTTATAATGTAACTCCATCTCAAACTTAGTGTCACACAACTCAGACAACCTTCGAATTAAGCTTAAGTCTAATTGGGTTGTCTCAGAATCACGATAGTTGCAAACTATTGCTGAAATTTGTTATCTGAAGTAGTCGGCAAATCACTACACGTCTTATCGTTTGGCAGTTCTTTAATGATCCAATTTCTGCCCTCGATATCTGACACCCTATTCCCAGTCATTGCCACGTCCAATTTCATCAACCACCATCTTGACCGCGACCACGTGAGCACTCTTACCCTACTCAAAAGAATACCATACAACCAACACCCTGCCGGACACTGCAACGGTGAGTATGAACCATACTAGTCAACCGTGCGGCGGAAGTTGAGTCATTGGGGCCAACACGAACAAAATTGTGGGTCGCAGTGCAGATTCCGATATCTCGGTTCTCAACGGCCACTGAAAAATCTCCGGTGGAGCTACGGACATATAAATCGGGCGGGGCCTTTGATTATTATTATTAATTTTTTTTTTTTTTTTTTTTTTCGTCCCCATCCTCCACCTTAACCTCCAAAAGACACACACAGAGCCATGTCCAAACCAAGCAGTATGGATGTGCCCATTCATCCAGTGGTGGACGAAGAAATATGTGATGACGATTTGACGATGAGTCCGGAGGAACAGAAGGAGTTGGACAGAATTTACAGAAAGCTCGATCGGCGGATCATTCCCGCCCTATGGTGTCTGTATTTTCTTACCTCGTTTGGTGGAGCTGCGTACGGGGTCGCGCTGACGATGAATATGTCTCAAGGTCACAGCACCGAGCAAGACCTGAACTTGTCCCCTCGGGATATCTCCACGGCCAATGCCCTGGATTATGTGGGCTATATCATTTTTGACATTCCAATGAACCTGATTATGACCCGAGTAGCCACCCAGGCGTGGCTGTCTAGGATCGTAATTTCAGTGGGCATTGTGTATGCATGTTATGCAGCCGTACGAGATGCTGGGGGGCTAATTGCCATTCGACTGATGACTGGTATTGCCACAGCTGGCACCTGGCCAGGGATGGCGTATTACATTTCCCTGTGGTATCCTCCGCACCGAACTGCTCGAAGAATTGGCTACTACTTTACTGCTGCCCAAGTGTCTGCGGCAGTCGCCGGACTGGTATCTGCGGGGTTCCAAAAAATGGATATGATGCGAGGAATCACCGGGTTTCAATGGATGTTTATGATATATGGACTGGTGACTTTTTGCGTCGGCATATCATTGAATTGGTGGTTGCCAGATCGTCCTGTCAAGACCAATACAAGTGAGCCCAATAATACGTTTGTTCGATGGCTATTGTCCATTGTGCCAACCCAAGGGAACAAGGTCTCCAATATACTAACTGAGGAAGAACAGAAGCTGCACATGAAGGATATGCAGTCGCGATATGTCAATGTCAGCTGGGGTTGGAAGGAGTTGAAGACGGTGTTTCTGGATCTGCGTCTCTGGCCACTGGTGTTGATGTATTTTGGCGTTGTTGGTGCCGGATATGGACTGACTGTGTTTGCATCAAAGATCATCTATCAGATTAACCCAGAATGGTCCTCGATCACGCTGTCCTTACTAACGGCACCCATCTGGATATGTGATCTCATTGCCATATTAATCGTCACGCCGTTTTCAGACAAGTTCCGGAACCATCGAGGAATCGTTTTCTCCTGTTCTACCGTTATTATCATTGTTGGCATGGTGGTTACCACGTATGCCGGTCATTCGTGGCCACGCTATGTTGGACTGCTAATTGCCGGCTTTGGTCTCGGTCCAACAGTTCCCATTTGCATGACCTGGGCAGCTGAAATCTTTGGCCCCCGCCACGGTGATTTGGGCACTGCTGCGTCCGCTGCGGTTGTGTCCGGACTGGGCAACCTTGGTTCGGTCACGACTACGTATGCTCTCTATTCTGGGTGGCCAGCCGACACCACCTACGAAAAGTCTAATATGGTGATGGTGGCTATCCTCGGCATGAGTATTCTTGCTGCCGGTGGGTGCACTCTACTCAGATGGGCTTTGGGCGATCTCAAGCGACGATAACAAATTTCCTTGTAATTCTTTACGACCTAATACACTAACGTTTGCCAAAAAAGCTCTTTGTTCTGACGCTTTGGTGCGTAGAACACGCTTTTGCTTCTTTTCTGGAAAAGAAGGCTGCCCGCAGGGCATATTCCTCCTCCGGAGGGTTCTAGTCGCCTCCGGCGGCTTCTTTTTTTCTCCGAAAAAGAAGCAAAAAAATGCAGCTCTGCGAGGCCAATGGCAGTGCTTTTGCTTCTTTTCTGGAAAAGAAGGCGCCCGCAGGACATACCAGCGCCCAGCACTCCTATCTCTGTTGGACCATGCATAACATCATATTACTTATACAGTTTCAACCTTAGTTCGTTCGCCGTCGTTCTGACCGGAGAGGACACATGCAACAACAATGGCAAAGTGGTGGAAGGCCTTTGCTGGCGGGCTTTGGATGAGGGACTTGTCCTTCTTGTTAACTGCATCTGCAAAGTTGGCAAACTCCTTTTCAATGCCATTGTGCTGTTCTGGGGTGACAGAGACGGTCTCCGGTTCAGACGCGCTCTTGCCATCCTCGCCCTTTTGGAAGATGATGGATGGTGGTGCGCCCGGGCTGTTCTCGTAGATCAAGCTGCCCTTGGTGCCGAAGATTGTGAACTTGTTGGTCTTCTTGGTGGCTCCCAAATAAGAGGCGTAGGTGAAGGTACCGAAGACACCGGACTTCATGGAGAAGAGAGAGTTGAGTGTGTCCACATCACCAGAAACTTCCTTGATCTGGGTGGTTCTGGCAGACACGGACTCGACTTCGCCCAAGACTTCGGTCAGAACCGCCAATTGGTGCACACCACCATCAGACAGATATCCGCCAATGTGCTCTGGATTCCGTCTCCAGGCAGTAGCATGGTACTTGGATGGGGTGTATGGGCCGGTGGATTGGTAGAGGAACGTGACCACGTTGCCGATCTCTGGCAGCAATTCCTTGAGCTTCTTGACGCCCTCGTGGTAAACAAAGTTTTCGAGAATAATAATTGGGAGATCGGTGGATCTGTCGAGCTTGACAATCTCCTTGGCATCTTCGAGATTGGAGGAGATTGGCTTTTCAATCGCAATGGGCTTGCCAGCTTCAATGGCCTTCTTGATGGTTGGCAAATTGTTGCCTACTGGTACCAGAGCATCCACGGCATCAATTGATGGGTCCTTGACAAGGTCGTCCAAAGAGTCAAAGACCTTGGACTTGTCAAAGCCAGCGGTTTCGGCAAACTTTTCCGCCTTTTCCTTGGTTCGGTTGAACGCGCCGGAGACGTTCAAGCCGTCCACCTTCTTGATGGCTGGAAGATGAGAGTCAGTGGCGAAGATGCCAGTTCCGACGACGCCCAAGTTGATTGTGTTTGACATGTTTTCGTTAACTTCTGTGTAAAATAGTTTTGTGGTGATAGACAAGGAGGCCGGAGATATTTATATTTTGTCCCAGTCCAGTAACACCTCAACAAATTATTAATCCAGCTGCACGGCTCATGCGACTGGAGTAGTTGCCCTTTCTCGGTCATTTTCAAACGACCCTAGCTATTGTTGGTTTATTGTTGTGGAGAATTGGCCATTGGTATGTGGTGTGTGTTCTAACGAGACTCCACTATAACCGTCCTGACTCCACTGGCCCATTTCTTGTCAGAGACCGGATTAATTTTTGACACCTGGCCGGACCACACCGCACCGAGACTGCATGCATCCGTCGTGGTTTTTCCGAAACGGTCGTCAGGTCTAGATCGTCGTACCAGTAATGACTCGAAAGCACGCAACAGCACCATCTCGTATGCACGAGCGGCATGGAAAAAGAGATCCCACCCTCTGCGTGGATCTGCCGAGGCGAAGTGGTACCAAGGCTCTTGGCCTGCAGTCGGGCGGCCATAATGAGACAAATGAATCGGAAGCCTCGAGTTAGCATCACAACCCATCTGGGATACATATGCCCTATCAGCGGCCTTGAAGCATAGGCACTGATCAATGGCCTCGCGGAGTTGACGTTGTTGCGTCTTTTTGGAGAAAAGGAAACAGTCCGGGGCCTGCCGGCGGGTGAGTGTGCCCTGGGGGCGGCCATCTTTTCTAGAAAAGAAGCAAAAGCACTGGCCAATGGCCTCGCAGAGCTACCTTTTTTGCTTCTTTTCGGAGAAAAAAGAAGCCGCCGGAGGCTACACACCCCCTAGGGCTAGAAGCCTCCGGCAGACGGGTGTGCCCTGCGGGCGGCCTTCTTTTCTAGAAAAGAAGCAAAAGCATTGGCCAGTGGCCTCGCAGAGCTACCTTTTTTGCTTCTTTTCGGAGAAAAAAGAAGCCGCCGGAGGCCACCACCCGCCCCTAGGGTCCAGCCTTTTTTCGAAAAAAAAGGATTCGCGCGAGATACTCACTCTGTGGCTGCCTTTATTTTTTTTTAAAAAGAAGCGAATGTGAATATATTCAGTGCAAACAGACTGACTCAAGTCATCCGTTGGGTGTATTTGGTCCTTTCGGCTTGCCAGCCCCAGAAAACCTGAACAACAAGGCAAAGGGGGATGGGGCCGTTTATATAGATTCCGTTGATGCTAAGCGCCGGGCTTTCACGGCTTCCTATATGAGACAAGTTGTGCGACCTGTCATATCGCGTCAGTGCGTGATTATTCAACCTGCAGATTATTATATAAACGTTATGTCAGCAGCAACGTTGACTCGTAATCATGCGGTTTCGCACGGCCTGAGTAAATTTGACACTCTGAATGGCGGTGCAATTGTATCAGAAAGAATGGAATAAAGATACGCATACTGGCCGTGTAGCCGGACTCTCCTCCCATGACTCCGCATTGTTATGCATACGCTAACCTAGTCGTTATCTCGCCTCTGACAAAAGCGGATCTTCCATAATTTCCGGCTTATTTGGGGTGTGTCCATCTCCTCCAGCAAAAGCATTAGCTGTTGTCCAGCAGAGAGCCTCTGGAAAAACGAACCAGCGAAGGACGCCTCTCCTTCGAGGACAGCAGATAGTGCTCGAACGAAGCAAGGATGCTTGCTATCGCACCGCAGCACTACTCGGAGGAATGATGAACTATCTGAAACTACTGCGATGTGGAATTGCGCCCCAATTGTCGATTCATCGCTAGAAAAAAAAGCAAGACACTATCTGTGGGATCAGCGAAACTACCTTTTTAGCAACGCGGCGGACGCATCGGCACATAACCTTCTCCAAAAAGAAGCCGCCAGAGCCGCTACATCACCCCACACGGCTTAGAAACGGTGGGGTTAATATACCCTGCGGGCGGCCATCTTTTCCAGGAAAGAAGCAAAAGCACAGGCCACACACTCCCTCGGACCCAGAACCCTCCGGCGGACGAGTATGTCCTGCGGACGGCCTTCTTTTCTAGAAAAGAAGCAAAAGCACTGGCCATTGGCCTCGTAGAGCTACCTTTTTGCGTCTTTTCGGAGAAAGCGAAGCGGCCGGGACACTACGGCATTTCTCGGTTATTGAGGAAGTGATTGTACTATAGGCCTCGTTTCAAACACACTCTCAATGGCTTCTGCGCTACGCGGAGCTACCCTTCTTTGCGTCTTTTTCGGAGAAAAGAGAAGCCGCCGTAGGCACTAGAACAATCCGGGGCGGGTGTATGCCCTGCGGGCGGCCTTCTTTTCTAGAAAAGCAAAAGCACTGGTCAATGGCCTCGCAGAGCTACCTTTTTTTGCTTCTTTTTCGGAGAAAAAAAGAAGCCGCCGGAGGCATTAGAACCCTCCGGGGGGTCCGGCAGCCTGCCTTTCTAGAAAAGAAGCAAAAGGATTGGCCGTTGGGGCCGTAATTCAACCCTCCGGACGGCTGACATAAGCTTTCGGCGTCTAATCTGGGGGTATAAAAAGGGACCCAATTCCCACCTCTTTTTTTCTCTCCCCAGAGACGGTGGCACGTCTCTCAGCTGACCCGTACGGACACCTGCACACACTAGCCGCAGTCTTCGGACAACTTTCTCAGTACGTCGCAGAGTCCAGGATCAGCTGAAGAGGAAAGTGCCACTGTCCAGTGCGACCTGAGCCGCCGGGCATCCTGATCTTGTGCACACACAGCCGCAGCCGTCTTCGGACACCATTCACTTGTCCCTGTGCACCTGTGACGGATGGCCACTGGCCAGTCGCCGACTATACTAACGTTTTTCTAGCACAATTGTCCTGCCACTAGCGCCACATCTTCATACCCTCAGGGGAGAGGAAGGCCGTGTGTATTCCGGACAGCATTCTAGAACACCGGAGTGGAAGAAGCAAACGCACTGGCCGCACTCCGCGAAGCGGAGCTACCTTTTTTGCTTCTTTTTCGGAGAAAAAAAGAAGCCGCCGGAGGCAACCACCAACCCCGTAGGGTCTAGAAGCCTCCGGCGGACGAGTATGTCCTGCGGACGGCCTTCTTTTCTAGAAAAGAAGCAAAAGCACTGGCCGCACTCCGCGAAGCGGAGCTACCTTTTTTTGCTTCTTTTTCGGAGAAAAAAAGAAGCCGCCGGAGGCAACCACCAACCCCGTAGGGTCTAGAAGCCTCCGGCGGACGAGTATGAGCTACCATTTTTTGCCTAAGCCGCCGGAGGCTACCCACCGCCCCTAGCAGCTTTCATACGGAACCGGGGTTTGGCGGTTGCTGGGGGGACCGCGAGTGGCGGTGGTGAAGCTGCAGCTTGCCGGGATCCGAGCGGAGGGGGCTGCAATCTGGCACTCCACAGCTACTGAGCGCACCACTGCCGCCCTTACACATGCCCGTTTGCCTGCAGAGAGGCCACCGGGAGTCCTGATCGGCCTCTTCACTGCCCTTTTAACGTTTTAATATTTTCGGTGTTTAGCGCCACAGCCCCACTGATCCCGTGTCTCGTTTCCGGAATGGGGAACGCTGCAAGACGCAGGAGGGCGGCGCCATGTTTCAGACGCCGACGATGTTCCATGCAGCCCGCGAACACTGGACCCAGCACAAGAAGCCCAGACCTATGCCAAGCGGGAGGAAGCCGTCAACTGTCGTCTTGGTGTGGAGATCTTAGCGGCAGCTCCTCCAGCTCCCGCCCAGCGTTGAGGGTGATGAAGCTTTTTGTCGCGAAACAGTCAAGGTTTGGGGACGCACCAAACCTTCGTCGTCGTGGCGATGACGTGGCACGTCCAAAACGAGCACGCGCGAGGGAGGCCTATCTGCACAGTGCAGATTCAAAACACGCCTCGGCCGCTGGGCACAAAAGTATAAATAGTCGGCCCAGATCCACCCTAAGCGCCCACAACACACACACACACAATGTTTGGACACCACAAGGAAGAAGACTACGACAACGTCTACGGCGGCAAGGAGCACGAATCCAAGTTCTCCCACGAAATGGTTTCGGGCGCCATCTCGTTTGCTGCGGTAAGTGTGGCTGGTGGGCTGTTGTGACGTAACGCCGCTAACCTTTCTAGACCAAGATGTTTGAGGACAAGCAGCGCAAGGAGGGCAAGAAGGTGTCCCACGCCTTTGCAAAGGAGGCCATCGCCGGCATTGCTGGCGCCGAGGCCGACAAGCTCTTCGAGTCCAAGGGCCTCAACTTCCTCGACAAGGAAAAGGTCAAGCACCAGGCCAAGCAACACGCCCAGGAGAACTACGACCGTCATTATGGCGGCCACGACGAGTGGTCCCCAGACCATCGTCCCCAGTTCGAGCATGGCGGCTACAACCACTATAGCAACTATTAGCTGAATAAACGCTTTTCCCCCCTGCCAAGCCCGTCGGAACTTGCCGAAGCTGCGCACCGCCACGCGCACCGCCACTCTACTAACTCGTCCGAGGGGGCTGTGTAGCCTCCGGCGGCTTCTTTTTTTCTCCGAAAAAGAAGCAAAAAAAGGTAGCTCCGCTTCGCGGAGTGCGGCCGGTGCTTTTGCTTCTTTTCTAGAAAAGAAGGCCGTCCGCAGGACATACTCGTCCGCCGGAGGCTTCTAGACCCTAC
>JAJLUK010000051.1:29092-100192 GCA_030570055.1 Blastobotrys chiropterorum
TTCTTTTTTTCTCCGAAAAAGAAGCAAAAAAAGGTAGCTCCGCTTCGCGGAGTGCGGCCAGTGCTTTTGCTTCTTTTCTAGAAAAGAAGGCCGTCCGCAGGACATACTCGTCCGCCGGAGGCTTCTAGACCCTACGGGGTTGGTGGTTGCCTCCGGCGGCTTCTTTTTTTCTCCGAAAAAGAAGCAAAAAAAGGTAGCTTCGCTTCGCGAAGGGGCGAATTGACCAGTGCTTTTGCTTCTTTTCTAGAAAAGTAGGCCGCCCGCCCAGGGACAGTTACGGGCTCTGTGGGCTGAATCGCCGCGGCCCGACTAGGGCGGCCCCTTGGGGCGTTGATCCGCAAGGTACGCGGTGCGGCTGGGGGCACAGCCATTCTGTCCACAGCGCGCAGTGTGGCGGTGGGAGACGGGGTACGCGTTAGAGAGGCAGTTTCAGGTCGCGGGCAGTGTGCGAGATGCTTTCTGGCGGTGGACGGACTAATACGCCCGTGGACGGTGCGATGCGGATTGGTGCTGGTCTCGGGCGCGCAGGAGGACTTTCAGGTCCGCCGGCTGCAAGGTTGACAGCCGGAGGCGGCAGCTGCACGATTAAGGAGGTCTGGGTTTCCAAACAAAGGAGGCATGCAGGTCGATCGCAGCAAATTGGACGTGAAACATTTTCTATAAATAAAGGGGGCAAGTTCTAGGTTGTTTTTTTCGCCCGTACCTGGTACACTTTTTTTTTTTTTTCAGTTTCTTCCTTCACAAGTGCACGTTTTTCACACGACCTCAACGATGGCCCCAATTCCCAAAGCCGACATCAAGGACCTTGTCGAGTGGCAGAAGCACCTCGCCGACGACGTCTCGTACGGAACGCTGTCCCTCCCAGGCACCCACAACTCGGCCGCAGCGTATCTCTCCTTCCCTAGTGTGCAATGCCAGGGTGCGTCCGTGACGGAGCAATTGGAGCATGGCGTCCGGTTCCTGGACATACGCTGTGCCATGCCCTTCTACACTGGATGCGGTCTGGGCTCCAGCCCTACCGACCTCCAGGTCATCCACGGTGCCTTCCCCGTGCGAATTCCCCTGCCAATCAAGCTCAGCGACGTGCTGCACGACGTGTACATGTTCCTGGAGAAGCACAAGTCCGAGAGCGTGATTGTGTCCCTCAAGCCCGAAGGGTCGCACAAGTGGGAAGGCGAGGAGTTTGCCGACCTGCTGTGGGACAAGTATCTCAAGAACGAGGAGAACCGGTGGTTCCTCGAAAACAAGATCCCCAACGTTGGCGAGACCCGTGGAAAGGCCATCCTCTTCCGCCGGTTCGGCGTCCAGGACAACAACCGCAAGAAGAACTACGGCATTGACGCGGACGGATGGAAGTACAATTGTCAGGAGGACGACCGCGGCCACATTGTCGTCCAGGACTTCTGTGAGGTGATGGAGCCCCAGGACGTGAACAAGAAGGTGTCGTACATCAACGACCACATCAAGCGGGCTGCCGACTTCAACGCCACCAGCGCCGCCCATAACCAGCCCAAGCTCTACATCAACTTCTGCTCCGGCTCCAACTTCTGGAACCCAAAGTGCTGGCCCAAGAACGTGGCCAAGGGCGTGATCAATGGCTGCCAGCAGAACGTGGCCAAGGGCTGCGGTGTGATCATCATCGACTACGCCGACGCCGAGCAATGGGGCATCGTCCGCTCTCTCGTCCAGTTCAATCTCGAGCACCGTTAATTTATGTAGTTTAATGTTATTTTTCCGTCCCCACTGTCAATCTCCCCTCAGCTGAGCTCCCTAAGAAGCGCGGATGGGTATGT
Organism: Blastobotrys chiropterorum; assembly: GCA_030570055.1. Taxonomy (NCBI): domain Eukaryota; kingdom Fungi; phylum Ascomycota; class Dipodascomycetes; order Dipodascales; family Trichomonascaceae; genus Blastobotrys; species Blastobotrys chiropterorum. The sequence continues at coordinate 30,886 of JAJLUK010000051.1, forward strand.
CTGCGGGCGGCCCTCTTCTAGAAAAAGAGGAGGCGACACAACCCTCCGGCGGATGGGTATGCCCTGCGGGCGGCCTTCTTTTCTAGAAAAGAAGCAAAAGCACTGACACTCCCCGCGAAGCGGAGCTACCTTTTTTGCTTCTTTTCGGAGAAAAAAGAAGCCGCCGGAGGCGACACAACCCTCCGGCGGATGGGTATGCCCTGCGGGCGGCCTTCTTTTCTAGAAAAGAAGCAAAAGCACTGACATGCTCTCCGCGAAGCGGAGCTACCTTTTTTGCTTCTTTTCGGAGAAAAAAGAAGCCGCCGGAGGCATTGAAGCCCTCCTATCACCCAAAAGCGTTGCGCCATCCATCTTCATCACTAAAGCTGGGAACACAAAACTTTGGCCTGTATTCTGTTCATCGACGTAGTCGAACTCGCCAGTGAAGTTGCTACTCAGGTAAGAAAGATTTGAAAATAGGCCCGCATCCATGTCAATCATTGTGGCCCCTTACCAACTTTCAACGGAAACCGTCTCAGCCATACGCTCGAAACGCGAGCCATGGAATTCCAAAGCTACATTGTCGGTAACGAGCTCGTTCACGTTTCGCGGTAGCCCGAGTATTTGGAAATATGGGTGGTCCAGATCCCCTTAATGCAGTGAGGAAAACAATCACAGGATGCATCCGGCAACCCTTTTATGTCTCATCTGTTTGTAAGGTGATCCGCTTCAAGTTGCTTACGCCGCTAAGCGTTAAACTCCGAAAGTTGTAAGTGCCCCCTTGCACAACTAACGTAAAGTCTAGCTCACTGAATCGGGCCAATTATAATCTCTGGATGCATACCATCTTCTTGCAGAAACAAGAAACTCGTGTGCGCCAAAGAGAGTTTCAGTTCTGTACTATCAACCCAGTCGATCAGCGTTAAAGTGCCATATATGCAATCTGCTTCGGGACTATCCTCTTCGGAACAAATTTTCTTCAATGCCGCCCCGTTGGTCTGGGATAGCTCTTCCATTAATGAGGACACTTCGTCAACTACGTAAGAGTTTTGACCATCACTCAATACCGATTCGGAAAAGGAAAAATTTATCCCTGCAACCCCGCATCGAAAGAAAGCTAAGCCGCTTTGATAATCTTCGTTGACATATCCAAGTCCAATATCGAATAGCTGTCCCAAAGTATCATTTTTTGCGCTCCTGAGAGTCTCCCTCTACATGCAATTCAAATTCCGTCAAAGCAACAAATGCATCAATACGTCTGCATGTTAGCCTTATTGCAAGTAGGTCGTTCACTGTCAAGTTTTTTTTGCAGCACCTGTTGAACCGGCTCTCCTGGAAAGTCGAGGAACTCTGCCATGGTGACGACTTGGGGCGGGGAATGCCTCTAATTGGCACCACATACATTCACTCGATAGACGCGTTAGACGACTATGGCTGTGCGAATGCTTCACGTTGATGAGATTATAAATTTTGGATCGGCTGGTTATGGCGTTCAGCGTTAGTGGTGACCATCGTTGGAAGTAGCCAAGAAACCTACTTGCTGTCAAAGTCTCGGCAAGACCGCGGACCTCAGTTTCAGAGCCTCCAATCATCACGATTATCGCATTTACATAAATAAAACCTGTATTATGAACATATGTGAATCTGCATAATTCAAGCAAAAGCTACATATGTCATACTCATGCGGCTAGTATTCATCCGGCATGCTGATATGGTATGCATACGTTTCTCCTCCACCAACAACAAAATAACCTGACGCACCACAGAGCCCACAGCTGTTCCATTCAGCTTTTATGCGGGGAGATGTGTAATGAAACTGCTTAGAGATCGGTTCAATAGCCTCTCGTACCCTCTCCGAAAGAATGTCTTCTTCTGCACACCCGCCACTAATATAGAATTCAACGAGGTTTAACTTTTTCAATTGGAAGATGCTTGTAAGGACCGGCTGAATAACCTGGGAACTTTGTGTTTTGACACAAATTGACTCAATGTGGCTGTTTTGGATTTCGCTGCACTTTAATAAGTCGAGGTAGGAAACTTGTCCCGTCTGACCGCTAATGTTCCTCAAATGGTCGGCATAGCTGGAATCTCTGACAGTTATTTCAAGTCTTCTCGACGGTATAATACGTCTGAATGAAGCAAAAATGACATCGCGATCATCGTCCTCGACCTCGTCATCGTCTGTTTCATCTTCAACACCGTCAACTCCATCATCCACTTCGCCCCCCTCACTATCATCACCTGTCTCATATCCACCTGTTTCGGCGGCACCATCGCTCCCCTCCCAACCAATGCCAATAGATAACTCCAGAATATTGGGAAACTCAACTTGCTGGACCCACTTAACCGCTGCAAACTTTGGGAAATGTACAGATTCTGCGGTGCACACAGTTTGTCTGCTAAACTTGAGTACACAATTCTGTGTATCAGATTTTTTCATCCCATCAGGTAATCCTTGTAATTCATAAACGGAAGGCCTGTGGTTTCGTTCAAAACTGCGGTTTCTATTCCCCAGAAAAGTAAGTCGTTCAAGTCTGCGACTTCCGATAGCTTTTGAAATCCCTTTGATTTCTATTCGGCGTAGTTCTGTTTTAAACATGACGTGCTTCAAGTTATGGGCTCCAGAGAAGTCTAGTTTGTGATCAACTGAGAGAGAACCCTTCAAGTAGACATGGATTTCTCTGAACCGCGAGCCAAAATACTGCAATTTTGATTCCGTGTCTGATGCCTCCACCTCGATGAAAGTATAAGTAATATCCAGCTTGGTATTGTTTATCTCGTCCACTAAAATACCAGAGGTTTCACCCTCCTCATTGTCGTCATCGCTTACGTCGCTCTCTTCCTCTGTATCGTAATCAAAATCAAGATTCCCGTTTCCAACATTATCGTCCGAATTGACTACCTCCAGAGAAATTGACTTGGTACCGGCTAACGTTTCCATTATTCTGAAAAAGTCAGTAATATCCGAAATATCACAACGACGTCGTTTCGAGAAGCCAAATCTGACTTTCTTTACTGTACGCAAAACAAGCATAAAGCCCTCTTCGTAAAATACGCCACCCCTTATCTCAAATGAGCGTATACAGTCGTGAAAGGATCTTGATGCTGGGTATGCAAAGAGGAATATCTCGTCATCACCAATAAACAATTCGAACTTTGCGCGACTAGATGACATTACAAGCTCATTCATCCATCTGCATGCTAATCGAAGGGAAAGTAGCTCAGAAAAACTAAGGTGTTCCAATATGTATAGTACGACCTCTGCAGGTATGCATAATTGGAGTGAGCTGGCCATTTTGTGAAATTGAATGGTTTCGAGCCTCAAAATAAACCTCATTTATCTACCTCCCCGCAGAACATGCAGTACACCCGCATACCACAACATACCCCGCAGAAATTGTTAGGGTCTCGAACTTATGGTTACCAAAAGACTATACATCTATGCATAACAGTTCCGCCATTAAAACCGCACACTACTCGATTAGAATTATATATAGCTATGTCTGTATGCCCAGACATCTACATATGCGTATGTATGCCTTGCTATTCTTCACCAGAATGCTGGTCAAAAATGAGTGCGATCGCTTCAGCCCCGCGCTATGCGACTTTTATACAGAGTTTCTCGCCTTGTCCTTCGCTGTGAACAGTTTCGATTGTCTCCTTCACCAACTCGCTGATCGTTTTTGTTTCTCGACCGCTGAAGTATATATATCTATAAGACGCAAACATTTCACGTTAAAAAGGGCGATATTGCTTCTTCAACCATAACTTGACTGATATAACAAAGACAAAGTGTTTCAACGCGGCCGGCTTTGTTGAAGCTCAGCAATTTCAAAAAATTCTGCCAAAAAAGGTCCAGAGTATTGTTATGAAAATTGGAACGGTACTCTAAGTACCTGTTGGCTATGCCCCCACTGCCGTAGACTATGATTTCAGGGCCTCTTGAGGGAAAAAGCCGCCTTAATGAGGTTACTAGTCCCATGCGGTCATCAGCATCTATCTCAAGACTGTAGAATGGAATTGTCAATTCAGCGATTTTTGGGAATGCGACAATATCAAGTACCCCAAGTATGTTATAATCGTGAAATTCAACTCTTTCTGCCGTACAAACAGTACCTCCATTGAGCAGCATTCCCCTACCACCAGCCTTTTAATCTTGTTAGCTAATCATCCAATTGGAACGTGGCACCCCAGCCATAACTCGGAACTCAGAGTAAGTAATTCAAGCTCACACATGTGTAATGCTACCCCCCTCCCAATTATTTTAGCTGAATACTTAGTTCTTAGATCCAGAAGTTTCAAATTATAAGCATTTGCAAAGTTCAAGCTGCGAAAACCAAATTTTGGCCCGGTTAGGTTCCACCAAGTGATTAAACCAGGCATACCTGTTCCGTGATAGCCCCAATTTTTATCATTCCTACTAAATGCGTTTCCGTGAGATCTCGAGAGTTAATTATTTCTACTGCCAGCCGAGTTTCGGCTAATTTTTCCATTACTGAAAATACTGAGTGACAATAAAATTCGACGTGGTGTCATCTCACGGACCGATAAGCCAGAAATCGAAACTTTGGCCAGAAGAAGTTTTTTCACGTTTTCCGTTAGAAATACAACTGTAACCAAAGTACTCACCAACATTTCTTGGCGAGGCACAGATATCGATTTCATCATCGTCAATAAACAAATTGCAGTTCTTTATACGCTTGCACGACTTGTCCATTTGTGTACATATTTTGCGGAGCTTCAAAAGCTCTCGGATATTAGCGTACCGAAATATAATAAGTGCTATTTCCATGGAAAAGTTGACTACGCCTGTGGTTGCCGTCGTTGAGAATCGACTGGAGCCTCAAAAGCAACCTCATTTATACTCCCAGTGTGTGCCCCGTGTACCAGGGATCACACAGATAGTTGTTTTTTCTTCAGGACAAGTTTACTACTCCTGACCTAAGGTAATCCCCGCGAAATCAGGGTCTGACCGACCGATTTGAAGAGGCAGGTACACGTTTGCCAACCTGCGAAGATTCACATTCTATATAAGAACTAAGTATGCATATTCAATGGTGAGTGTTAAATCTTCACTTGTATAGGCAATACGGTTGCAAGTTTTGCTGTTCAATGGTCTCTTCCTGGCCAAAAATAAGCGGAGTTGTATCACAATAGTCCCGTCCCACTCGGCCCTGACGCATAAGCGTTCACATTTGCGTCCACCGTAAAAATCGCCAATAATTTCCTCCGCATACTCCCTTTGCTGATCGCTGCTGTTACAACAATCATGATTACCGAAATAAATCGCGATACGTTTCAAGTTCGCCAGGGAAAGCAGACTTGGGAGTAATAGTTCAATGATATACGGACTAATCCAATGGAGACAAATTGATTCAATTTGGCTGGATTGAAACTCTGAACACTCAAACAAGTTTGACAAAAATGGGTCCGTAACACTGTCTGGCATAATGCGAGCACTCCAGTAGTCTTCAACATCCTGCTCTATGTCGTCAACTCTTATGCAAAGACATCTTGACGGGACAATCTGCCTGAATGTGTCCAGAATGTCATCGCCGTTACCAATGTCAGGAAATTTGTAAGCAGTAATTGCCAATTCTGCCAGGTTCGGAAGCGTTAGCATTCCAATATCGCAAGTGCGTCATGGTCAGAGAGCTGGACTCTTTCCGCGGCACATATTACGTCAGTCGTGAGTTCTAATGCAGCGTTCTCCAGGCATGTCAGTTCATCGATGCTATTCGGTAGTCCGTCTAAACGACACCTTTTTGCCCGTGATTCGTAATTACCACTTAGGATAAACTCCCGATGGTTGCAGCTGTGTAATGCTGCTGCAAATCCAGTAATCTCAACCATGTCCTGGCAAATCCTTAGCTGGAGCATTGCATGTTAATTGCCGGTGTAAAATTCAAACCGCAAAAGTCAAAAACTGGTTTTGTTATCTGAATAAGTACATGGCGAAGTCTTGAGCCTATGAATGCTGGCGCGTCCACTTGCTCGTACGGAGCCTCCATACTCATGAAGTTGGAATTTCACATTTAACGTTGTGGTGTTAATCTTGCTGATTAATCCGGGAGTTCCAGTCGCGTAGTATTCTGTAAAGTCATCGTCAAGGCATTGAGGTTCAGAAAGTCTTCGAGAGTTGACTACTTCTAAGGCCATCTCCTTGGTCTCCAATACTGAAAAGAGATTGACGATTACATGACTTGAACGACCCCGAGAAGCAACCCTAAAGTCGATTGTGAGAACTCTTTCCAGCAAAAATCCTAATTCGTTTACTTTGCTTAGTTTGTTGGCATGGAAATGGCGCGTGTGGGTTTCTCTTCCGCTTGCATAGACGCTTATTACATCGTAATCAACACGCAATTCAAACCGCAATCGGCTACAACCGCGAACAAACAGGTCCATTTGTCGAAATTTTTGGCGGAGGTTCAAGATTTCGTTTAGTTTCAGCAATTTAAATATAAAGTATACTAACCCCACGGGTAATTGGAGCATGTGTGGGTTTTTTTTTTTCATGTTGAGGATGAGGTTGAAGCCGGAACATTTATACCCCGCACGGCATACGACATTATTCAGCTCACAATGTTACAAAACTGGTTTTATACCAAGAAACGCTAGTGTTTTGGCAAAGTTCATCGGAATCCGGTACGTACAGGCATTCTCGAACTGAGAATTGTTCAAATGGGCATAATTGCCGCTTAAAAGTATGGGCTGGTGTGTATTTAACATAACTGTTGTGCACTGGTACGCGTATATTTGGCGGGAAGCTATTGGGCATTCGACGTAGAGGTGGAGGTGTAATAATACAGGATAAAAAGTGCACCTGTTTCAAACAGCTCAAGTTGTCGGTATGTACAACCTCAATGGTCATCAAAACTGATCTGCAGCTTTTCATACCCTTATGCATAGGCTAGAATTGATCTTTTGTGTATGCGTACGCATATGCATATTTACTCTACATACGTTTACTTTTCCATCCTAAATAGGAACTGTTTTTCAGTTTTGAGAAATAACTCCGACTTTAACACACTCTGAGACTCGGTTCCACCTTTTCCTCTTGTCGGTTTCCCACCTTTTGTATTAATTTTCAACATGACTATATATTATAGGCCTATTAGCGCCCTCTCACCCATTTTTAAGGTTTCTTACGCTTCATTACGTAATCAAGACCCACTACCGGGTTTGTATATACTTTGCACTCTCACGCAGAAAACATCCAATATATGCATGGCCAATGCGCTCCTGTTTTTCTGTAAGTTCATCATCAACCTCCCTCTTATTTCTACATCCGTACCTGTGGTACCGCTTCAATGTGACTTCCATTAGATGATACAGTAACGTCAACTGCATAAAGAATTCCACTTAAACTCAGCATAGCTAAGCATCATTCCCCCTCGATAAGCATCCAATAGCAGCAGATTTATTTGCAGTTAGACCACCACTTGGTTCCGTTTATTTCTATTTATTTCTACGCCGTTTTATATGAAAGACGCACCCAGTGAGTTCAACTCATGTGCTCTTTTCTCTCAATTGACGCTGTTTACGTGAAGCATTAGATAGATTGCCCGAGTGCCGCATCGATTTCAATTCAATTCCATCAATCGACTGAGTATCGAGTCAGGCCGAAATCAAAAAAAAAAAAATTTGCAACCTGTCAGGCATAAACTCAGAATGTCAACGTTCAGAATCAAATAGACAAACTAAACACTTGGTGTACTCAGAAGCCAACCGGTATACTCACCTGTCTATGTCTAATCTCATTGCCGCCGGCGACTAAATCTTAACTATGCATGTGTGCATATACATACCTGCCAAACGACCAATGGAGTCCTCTATTCCTATAGCTACTTCAGTGAGCTCGTCCCCTAGACCTCGATTTCAAGAAGTCGTCATAATGCAGATCAAACAATGTTGCATCGTAGCGACCATACGATACTGTTATCATGATTAGTATGCATACTCCTCTATATATCCTCAACCACGACATCCGGATAAGCCACTCATTGTGCAGTGGCGCTGATAATTATAATTATGATGCTTCGTACGGTATATAGCACGATAGCAGCCCCATTCCGAATCAACGTTATGCATCCAGCTAAACAGCGCCGCAATTACCCCCACCAATTCCTGCCCATTATTACTACTGCTTTTACCAATCCTCCAGAAGCCAGGATGAACTGTCTCCCGACAACGAATTATGATCCTTATCATCGCACTATCTTATCGCAGCCGTTTCACCCAAAGGTTCGAACCCCGGCGCGAGCGCGAGGCCCGACGTTCTTGGTCCCAATAAACCTCCGAAGCCTGCAGACACTTAGATAAGGCCAAAACCAAAGTGAGTTCACCAGATAACCGTGTTCCGATTGCACGGATCGAACAAGAGCAGCAGAATCGATTGCGAATTACGCTCAGCTACAACCATAACAGCAGCACCGGTAGGCGTGTCAGCGACCAAGCGATGGACATCCCCAACATTGTAGAAGACAACATCAAGGTGGCCCGGTATACCCCAGAACAATGGATGACCCGGCTGAACGAGGTTCAGGTGCCTCGGAGTGCATTCAACTCCATGATTATGAACTATCTGGTGCTCCACGGGTACCAGTCCACTGCGCAGCGCTTCTCGCAGGAGGCTGACATGCGGCCGTCCGTCGACTTCAACACATTAGGCCAACGGCGCAGAATAGTCCGACTCATCCAGGATGGCGATATCAAGTCCGCCATAGAAGGGATCAATGAGGTCAATCCAGAGCTTCTCGACCGCAAACCAGATCTGCATTTCGCTTTATTACGACTCCAGCTCATCGAGCTCATCAAGCGTGGCTACGAGGATGGCAACATCCAGCCCGCCCTCGACTTCGCATCCAGCCATCTGGCCCAGCGAGCAGCGGGCCCCAACAACCCGCAGTTCCTGGCCGACCTCGAAAAGGCCATGGCCCTGCTCTGTTTCCCTCCAGATGCACTTGTTCCGCCCTTGAAGGAGCTCACTGACGTCAAGCTGCGCCGCACTATTGCCGAACAAGTCAACACTGAGCTCATGAAGTCACAGGAAGTCAGCGTCGAGCGCAAGATTGAGAACCTCACGCATCTATGGGCGTGGGGTGAAGAAGTGCTCCAGGACAATTGTGTGGATTTTCCCAAATTGAACAAGTCCGATTTACTATAATACTATTACCTCAAGTAAGCTGCTTGTTGTAGAGGCTCGTATGGTTCCTTCACTGGGGGATTGTGGCCTATGGATGTGTAGCCTCCGGCGGCTTCTTCTTTTCTCCGAAAAAGAAGCAAAAAAAGGTAGCTCCGCTGCGCGGAGGATGTGTCGGCCAGTGCTTTTGCTTCTTTTCTAGAAAAGAAGGCGCCCGCAGGGCATACACATCCAGCAGTACCAGATGGTTTGTTGCCTCCGGTGGATTATTTTTTCTCCGAAAAAGAAGCAAAAAAAGATAGCTCCGCGCAATGTGTCCGTTAGTGCCTTTGCTTCTTCTAGAAAGAAGGTTACCCGCAGGGCAATTGGAACACCAGCGGCTCTAGTGTTTGCATAGTCTCTCCGAAAAGAAAAACCCCAGTTTCGAGGCAGAGACACATATATATTTAAACTTATAGCTTGTCTTCCTTCGGGGTCGCATCCTCCTCCTTTGACGCCGCATCTGCCTCCTTTGGGGCTGCGTCCTCGCCTTTTTTGTTGTTGTAGGCCGTGTCAATAGCCTCGTGGAGCTTGTGCAGCCGGTTGATGGCCTCTCTTCTATATTGTCGCAAGTCGCTGTCATCCGTCACATCCACGTCGTCCAACATGATGATCTTCTGCAGAACCATCTCCGACAGGCGACGGTGTTCGTCATGGTCGGCCTCAGAGCCTGCAGCAGCTGGTGGACTCGCCACATACTTCTCCAAAGGCTCATCAATCTCGGACTTCACCGCATTCATAACCTCATCAACCCGCTCCTTACCGGTCTTTGGTCGCACAGGCTGTACGTTTTGGCGCTTGGAAATCTTGCGTGGTTTGCCAGAAATGACCAGAATCTTGCCATCCGTTCTTACACCATAATCGTAGAGATAATAGTCGTCGTTGGATAGCCGCTTCCCGCTATATACCAAGGTTATTGTGTTAATGTCATGTTTGGTCGCCTCGGAAATCTTTTTCCGCAAAAAGCCCACCGTCACACCCTTCTCTTCATCCTGGAAGTCCTCAGGGTCGAAATCAAACTTGAAGGTGTTTTTCCCTAGCTGGGCGACCACAGAAGTAGGGGGATCCGGCGATGCCAGCCCCAGAGATGTTGCTAGCTTCTTGAACATGGTTTTCCGTCGTACAAACAAACCTCTCCCAACGCACAAAAGAAAACCTCACCACTACCGTCCACGAGGTGCGGCCAAGTCTTGGCAGAGTGCGCGAACCTTGTGGTAGGGAGAGGAGCGTTTTCCTGAACAGTTCATTGTGGGGGATTATTTAAGTTTTGGGACAGTTCATGGATTGGACCAGCTGAACTTGCTCAGTGTGTATGTATGTTCTGTCCCAAGGGATATATAGGAAGTTAATGAGCTCACAGTGCAGTGTATGTATCCATATACGCCCATAGAATGTCTCTGTATGCATATAGACTAAAAGACAAATGATGCATAAAAGGTGGATGTGATAATCTAGAGATAGATGTGGTTATGTATATATGTACGCACACGACACCTAAGTTTTCCTCGGCCATCTTTATGCTGTATATGCATAACCGAAAAAAAAAAAGTAACTGTTCCAAATATGAATGAACCCAATAGCTTAAATTTCCTAGTCTTTCTTTACAATAGGGGAGCGGCGAAAGGGACTAGATAATTTGGATGTTGCAAACACATAAACGATAAATGATGTAAACAACCCCTAAGTCGCGCCTCCAGAGATTGCGACCATCCACACATTCTCTTCAGAGATCCCCATATAGTTGCGAGCCAAATAAAGGACAAACACACTAAACATTGGACTATTAATTAGCCCATTTTGATAAGTCCTCCAAGCCGTATAGGATTTCATGTCTCCGCGATACTTTGCAGCGTTGGCCAGTGCCGCAAAAAGTGCCATGTAGCACGCAAACGGGGCTCCAAAAGCGAGCAAAAATGCTTTTGGATAAGGTCCTCCGTTGATGCTTGGCCCTTTGGTACTGAGATAAGCACGGCCCAGCAGTCCACATATTATTGCTACTAGCCTGCTTTTAACGCTAGTAAGCACCGAATTCGCAGGACGCTCGTATTTTTGACGAAGGTAAAATATGGGGATGACAGTCAAAAACAGTCCACTGAATATGGACGAATACAGGTTAACAACAGATTTTGTTTCGCCCCAGAACCGACCCAACAATACCCACTCGACTCTTAGAAGCGGTGCAGACAGCATGTATGAATAGTTCAAAGCCATGAATTCTCGGTGAGAGCCAATATCCTTGTTCCAAACTGCATAGAGTGCGTAGCACATTGTCATCAGCACTCCAATTGATAACGCAGATAGAATATATGCAAAGACGTCACCGGAAAAAACTTCCTTTTTCGGTATTGCATCAGCGAGAAATATTTTCGAAGACCAACTTATTATTATGGCGCACAGGAAATACAACCTTCCAAGAAATCGATGGATCGCAGGATACTTGTACTGCAAGGTTGAGTTAAACTGTGCAAAACCAGCGACAACTCGCAATAGACCCAGCAATTGTGTGCGAGCACATGGCAGTGAAATGGCGCAAAAATACCACGATCTGGCCACCATTGTCATCAGTGAAGGTGCCAGAGCCTTTTCCATAGGCAAATTCTGGGGATACCAAGAAGGCCAACATCCTATCATTCAGGTTGGAAGTGTGGGTTTCGTCAAAGAAATAGGTGAATGACATTGGCGCAAAGAAAATGACCATCAATATCACTGCTACACTGATGGTTCGCTGGAATACGGAACCTGCGTTGTTTTTCCATCCCTTTCTGGTTGTCCGGTCATTTCGCGTCATATCATTGCTCGATTTCTGAGCTTGGACCACTACCGTCGACGAAATTTCTTGAGTAATAATATACAGAAGCAATTTTAGAAAAACGATATGAGACCCGTTTTATATCATTAGATTCGGTCCCTTTGGAATTTACCGAATGAATACCTCGGTCTTTGCGGTCCTTATTGCCTTAGTCTCGGAAAACCTTCTTTATCCAGATTTCATTCACCCCGCATCTACGTAAACCGGCCTCCGCGTAGTATCTCGGTAATGCGGGCCTTTAGAATAAGTACCTCCGCGTATACGGAGCTCTGTAGAGATGTGCCTCATTCCTGCGAAAGCCCAGTTGAAATACGCCGGAAGTTTGTATTGAATGATGAGTTAGGACGTTTTTAGTTATAGCATTATAGCCTTTTTCCCTTCGCGACTGTTATCAAAATTATCCGATTCAAACTTCCTCCCCCTAAATGGTGCCTCGGTGTCCATTTCGGACCAATTGTCTATAAAGAAAAGAGATCCTTCAATAGGCCGCCATATCCTTATTCCGATACTCCGGGGAAGTCGGGATTCCGGTATGCATGTCTGACGTCTCTTAAGTTTGAGCAAGCTCTGCATCTGCGCAAAGCTTTTCATCCACATCAGTCATTTATGGGTGTAAAAACATGTATAATCCGATTTTAATGAGAAGAGGAAACGTTCATAGAGCTATGTTCCATGGTTCGACGAGTATGAATACAATTGCGGAATAACCTAGAGTGCTGCACTACACCATCTACCACAGTCTGTTTTAGATCGGCGTTAATCCGAATCAACCTGCCAAACAACCGCCCACTTGTACGAGTACCATGACGAAACTCCGCGAGGCCATCGGTTCTTCGGCCTTTGAATAGATTTAATGTCAATTGGTTGGGGAAGTAACTGTGGGGTAATGTTTGGTGGCCGACGGGACTATTTCGGCGGGGTATTATCCCAGTCGAACTGGAATTACTCTATAAAGGCACTGGCCGCCTCATTATGACGGCAAAATTATAATTTCTGTGTGATATAGAATTATGCCTTTTGGTTAAGGGTTGTCCAAGAAAAGAGCTCCGCTGGCGCAAAGGCAACCAAATAGGTTTCCCTGAACTTCCTCTGCGTCCCTGACGGCCTGAAGCGATATAATGGGGATTGATTGATTGCAAAATTACAAACGCATAAACTACAAGCTATGAAATAACTCATGGTCGCACACCCAACATTTGAAATCACTCACACATCATTTTCGAGTTCTGATATGAATTGAGCAAAAATAATGCACAAGAAGCTAAACAGGCCGATTGTTAATCAATCCCGACTAGTTGACTCTTCCAAGGTTGGATAGGATCCTGCTTCTTCGCGACGGTTTGCGGTAACACCAGATACTAGTACGCCTACCAAAACGCTGTTGGATACGGCTATCCGTTGAGTTAGAGGCCAGTCGGAACAACATTCAACACTGAGAAGGACCTGATTTTGTACTGTGCACCCATCATTGGCTATGCATAAGAGGAAATTCAAAACTATGCGTAGTGGCCTATGCATATGTATATGCGGTTCTCCTTTCCGGCCATATGGATATGCATAAATTCAGACTACACCAACCTGGAGTACAGCAGCTGAGCAGACTAGTATAGGATTCCAATGTAAACCATGAACCGAGCGCTGGTAAAATGAAAGTCTCTGCTACTTTGCCAATGAACAAGCAAAAAGGTCAATGGCCCAATTCACTTCGCAATGATAATATTAAGTCAGCTTTCAGGGTATTGCATCGTCTGATGCCACTAATTATCAGTTTCAAATCGTCAAAGATGCAACAATTACATCTTCAATGATGTTAAATGGTGAGTACATCGTTTATCGGCGGAATAAGATATGAGCTCCTCTTGGACATGTCGAACAGGTCCGTTATCGCCATTGTTAGTCGGTGAGAGTTTTGGGTATGGCAGTACCCACACATACCCATGAGTATTGTTTGAGGAAATTCGTGTGTCCCAATGCAATATCCTCCTGACGAACGATATATAGACGGCAGGCTGGGCCCTACAATGTTCCATGAGAAGCACTGCAGCCTGTCCGTATAGCTGTGATTGGAATCCTAACTATTACCATTATTATGATGAAAAATACTATACTTAATAATTTCAACCTTTTTAATTTAAGCGTAACCGTGTGAACCTTGTCATGCAATGTCGACGTGAATACGTGCAACTCTAGTTTCGTACCCTACTCCTTTTTCTCCGAAAAAGTCTGTGAAAACCCAATCCCACCATTGCAATAAACTCTGCATAGTAAGAATAAATTAAGATTTTTTTACAGGAGCGTCCCAGGGCTCTGGGCTCTCTGTGGGAGAACGGTCGCCAACTCCGCCAAAGATCTTCTCCCTGGCACGCAGATACTTCAATTCTCTAGTCTTAAAGTCCTCCTTGGGTGGCTGTTTCTCCGACTCCTTTTTGTCATTCGCGGACGACGGAGAATCAGCCCTCTTCAGGATCTTGACCTGAGGCTTGAACTTGGTGGCCTGCTCATCGCTGCCCCAAGCCCCGCCAAAGGAACTACTTTCGGTCTGCAGATGTATGAGCCACGAGAGTACGCACAACCGCCACCATGAAAATACTTACATCGTCCTTAGCGTCCCAGCTGTCCCAACCGGAGTTCATTTGATCGTGAAGCTTTTTTTTTTTTTTTTATATGTTGGTGTCACAAGAAAAACTGGATTTGGGAAGATATGAAAGCGATATTAACAAATTGAAACAATCTTAGCTCGGTGAGAAATTGGAAATGAAGGCGCAGAGTATATTGCAAAAGCCGGCTCAAGTGAATCAACGGGGACGCTGCTAATCAAAGTGACCCGCTGGTCTTCTCCGCAAAACACCCATGTGTGGGTTCTCACCGCGGACTCTCATATGAAGAAGGCCCTCGCTCCAAAAATAAGGTACGCGCATTGTGTGGTCCCCGCGCAAACCATCTCCAACCAACCTTGATAAAACGTGATAAGACAAGGTTTAGAGTCTCCACTTCAGCATGTCCTGGCTTCCGGAGCCATATGGTGAGGGCTTTGAGCCTATGATCGTGAAGATATTTGTGAGTGTGGTGGTTGGTAGTGACTACTCGTACTAACGGTGTTTTCAAAGCTGGGGCTGGCGTTTTTCTGTTTTGTGCCCATCATCGTCTTCTTTGGCTTTGACCTCATGGTATATTTAGTTCGTCTTGTGTTGTGGATTTTTGGCAAGAAAAAACAGAGTTGATTTTGTGTTGCATGGGTCGGCAACGATATGTCAGGCCTCCTAAATACTACAATTGATTACATTCCAATTGGTATTGGTTTGAACCATCTCGATGGTGTTACAATGAGTCAAGCTGTAGTTGCCTATATCTGCGTGGATAACCATAAGAGATGAATGGCTCAAGCGTATTCTATCTCTTTTCGAAGAAAAGTTTCCGCAGTATGCATATACGCTTTGTCATATGAATTTCGTAACGTTGAATGTTTATACTTGAAGGAACAACCACATGGTGCAGCCTTGGAGAAGAGTCTGTGTAACGATATATCAACATCATGGCCGGATTGACTCAGTCACTTTCATATGTATCCGAGTTTTTGCGTATTGCTTATCACTATTGGAAATCGGTCCGTGGTGGTAATCTGTACCCTTTGTATTGTCACTTTTAGGTTAGCCAACGGTGCACTTACTGATCTTAATACGACTTACACATGCATGCACTGAAATTTCGCTCAGAGATTGTTCATTCCTTGACGTCCCATCACAAGTTCGTCTTCTGAACAATTATGCAGTGAGAACAGAAACAAATATAGCATCCATAAAGAAGAACTCAAGCCTATAGCCAAAATTAACAATGTTTGTCATTTAATTTATTTAACATAATTCCACGCAATGCACAAATCTATCTCACCAAATTCACCCTTACGAGAGACTTGTGTCTTGTCGCTCGCCCACCCACTTAGTAAGCCGACCAACACCCGACTTCGGGTTTTGCAACAAACCAAAGTCCCAATCAAAGATTTTTCACAACACTTTTACGGACAAATCAGAAATGGTCAAGCACGAAAGTGAAGAAGTCTCCGCGGTCTCAGCCATCGCCACCCTCCTCAAGAACGAATCCACCCCAGTCATTTTAAACATTTCTTTGTTCATCGCTGGCGTTGCGTTCATCAAGTCCAGTTTGATGGATAACATGGCACCACAGTAAGTACATCAACGAGGCAAAATCCAAAGTGTCTACTAACTCGAAATGCACAGATTGTAAATGGAAAAATACACTCTGTAATATAGGTTATTGAAAATATTCTCATGTTTTTTTAATTTTTTTTTATTTGTTACTATTTAGTCAAGTCTCTGAACGCGGCCTGGATGCACGTCTTAAGCTCCTTATATGTCACTATTAAACAATTCTGTTCATCTCTTGAAACCAGCAGGACCTTCTCATCAATGCCCGCGTCAAGCTTGTTGAGGCATGAGAGCACGTGGCCCATGTCGACAACTGGCTTACCGGTATCGTCAACTTGGTGGAAGACGTAGTCTCGGAACAGTTTGATCAAATAGCGGTCGCCAGACTCTGACCATGCGGGATCATGATCAAACTCTGGTCGCTCATTGATGAATCCGAATTTGCATAATAATCTGAATAAACGTCCATTTTCAAGTTCCTTGGCAAGCTCGCTTTCAAGATAGTCATTGTTTTGTAGTGCACCGTTCATTGAATCAACAAACTTGTCGGCAATCTTCACTACAGCATCATTGACGGTCTTGTTTTCATCCAATAATAAATATGACAGGAAATCGTGGAACTGTTTGGAATAGTTTTGGGACACAACTTCTAGTCCCTTGGCTACATTGTCCATTACCGCGACGGTATTGCTAGCTAGCGAAAGCATAATCTTGCCCAAATCCTGCATATCGTCCCTTTGCAATTCCTGCAACGACCGCAGCTCCTCCGGCGATTCAAAGTTGAGCAAGTCAAACACCCCAACACAATTGATTCGAACTCGTCCCTGCTGGGTGATGATGATTCTAGTCAAATCTATTGTCCGTGCCGCGAGGTTGGCTTGATGAATACTCCTCAATCCGGAAACCAATTGTGTGATGTAGTTCCACAAGATATTTTCCCTCAAAAAGCCACGGACGTACTCGTGATGGTTGAACTGTGCCGATGGACCAAAATGATGGTCGTACATGGTGTTGGAAAGCGGATAAAAATCATAAACGAATATTAACGAATTGTCACCAAAAGCGCGAGATGTGAATGCTTCCTTTAACGCCACCACGCTGGGACTCTGCACTTTTTCCCATCGTTGGATGACAGTCATTGCCCGTTCGTTTGTCAGTCGATACCCTTCCAAACGACGCAGACAGTACGTTCTTCCGTCATTGTTACTAGTTCCTCGATAGGCCCAAGTAGCATGGCCAAACATGCGGGTGCTTTTCTCAGAGTTTGTATCGAGAGGGAACAACGAATGATACACATGAACAAACTCGGGCAACATCATTTGCGGGAATTTTTGCAATAACGCTTCATTTTGACGCTGTAGCTCCTCTCTCAGGTTGTCGGAAATAAAATAGTCATCGGCTGTTCGTTGGTGGGGTTGTAGGTGGATTTTGTTGATTTCCGGGCGTGGTGCATATAAATGATATTGTAATGGATAAGTGGTCGGCTGTTGAAACATCATATCCTGGCCTGCCGCCTGTAACGGGATCGGCGGTCGTGGAGGCTGGGGAGGTTCAACCGCTAGCGAATTGAAATCGGCCATTAATGTGTCCTGTTGTAATAATCCCGGACTGAATCCGCTTCCAGGTTGGGTGGTTGTAGTTGCCCCAGCACTCGATCCAGGAGTCACGTTGGATTGTGCAGACATTGGCCGAGGACTAAAAACTTTTTCCGGGTTGAAAGACGGTTGCTTGCCTCCATTGGTAGGAAAAGTGTTGCCAGTTTTAGGAACAAACGGTTGAGCGGATTCGGCAATCTGCGGCGATAGCGATGGTTTGAAGGTAGAACCGGAAGAAGTTGGTGTAAAAGACGGAGAATCCGCGCTCAGCTTCTTTTTTAATGTGCTACAAAACACGCTGTTAGATTGTTTTGACCTGGCGATCCTGATATACTGCACTCACCTTGTCGTTTTCGTTGGAGAAGCATTTGGCTATAGAAAACCGACGATTACGTTAGAAACATGATCCGTTTACACAGTGATCCGTCAACATACCGTATCATGCTTGAACGCACAGCCCTTGTCAGCGTACTTGCAATAGCCGTGAATGAGAATGTTCCGGCAGAGAGTCTGGTTGCTCGAAGAGATGTTTGCTGGCGAAAAGTCAGATTTCCCTACAACGGTCAGCGTTCGTCGTCCTCAATCTGAGAGTCACCGCAATTCCCCCTACCCGCTGAGTTAGGCTTGTCGCTCATGATGGACAAGACGCGTCGTTCGTGCTCTCCTTATCAAGCTTTTGGATGCCAGGCTTTATGTCCAAAGAGGTCGTGGGTTCTGTAACAATCGGACGGATTCCCATCGCGCGTTAGGGCGCGCGGGGTCGGTCGGGATGTATCCCGGACTGATTAGGCGTCAGGTACCAATGAGTTATTTACGGGTACTGGTTTTGAAGTTTCTTGATTAGTTGTTTATGGTAGAGAGGGGAATTGGTAGAGTGAGCGCGGGTAGTTTCGGTGAGATATGGATGATGGTATCAGGCCAATTTGATGTGGAAATTGTGAAGCTCCTTACTTGGAGTATTAGCTCAGGTATTAAGATAGGTCTTTGGAATATACTAAGTTTATAAATTCATTCGCAAACCTGGTTTTTGTCATTTGTAGGACGAAATAAGCATATTAGAAAGTTTTGCCAAGTTGTGTGCTGAATTTGTTATATGGCACTTTGTAGGCCATGTTATGTAAAGCGATGCAAAAAAAAAGGCCGTTTGTACGTTGTTTTAACGGAAAACCACCTGTTACATATGCACAAATCTCGTTAGATGTGCTTATAGCATTGCCTTTTACAAACGGAAGTTTCCACAGCGCTGGCTCTACTGGACCGTGGTCCGGGAATTACTCATGTCCCAAGAAGCAACCATCTGCAAAGGTGCTGCGGAATCGATGAGACACACAACTATAACACTACAGCAATGAGTTCACCTGTCATTATTGTCACCGGAGCCTCCAGAGGTAAGTTGGCCTAAGATGTAGTTGCGATTGAACTAACAGAGGACATAGGTATCGGAGAAGCCATCACCAAAAAGCTGTTGAAGGCATCAGCTACCGTTATCGGCGTGTCGAGATCAGAATCCCCGCTGAAGGCTCTTTCGAATCAAAACGCTAATTTCCATTATATTGCCGGTGACTTGACCGAGGAGTCTGTCCAAAGAAACGCCATTGACCTAGCTATCAATAAGTTCAACAGGTTAGACGGAGTTGTGTTAAATGCCGGTGTTTTGGAACCAGTGACCAAGTTGGTTGATGCTAAGACTGAAGACTGGAAAAACCTGTTTGATGTCAACTTTTTCTCAATTGTATCTATGGTAAGTGGGAAAATTCAGATTTGCTGACATCTCATATTAATTAGAGTGTTTCTAGGTGTCATTGTCTATCCCGCACTTGAGAAACCACGGAAGGATTGTTTTTGTCTCCTCTGGGGCAGCCAAAAGTAATTATGTAAGTGGCCGACTGTGTCCATTCGAAACAGCAACTAACTTAATTCTTAAAGATCGCATGGGGTGCATACGGCAGTTCTAAGGCTGCAGTGGTCCATTTGGCAGGAACAGTTGCAGCCGAAGAACCAATCTTTTCTGTTGCAGTTGCCCCCGGCGTCGTTGACACGCAAATGCAGGTCAACATTCGAGAACAGCGTGAGTAACACACAGGTTTCTTTCCTTCTTGGTGATACAGTACTAATTGTTTAGATGGACAACACATGTCAAAGGAGAACCATAAAAAGTTCACCTCCCTGAAGGAGACTGGCGGATTATTGAGCCCCGAAGTTCCGGCTAATGTGATTGCCAATTTGGCCCTTCACGGAAAGGGAGAGAAGCTCAATGGACAGCATTTCAGATACAATGACGACGAGTTGGCTTCGTTTTCTAAGGAAATTTAGATAGCACGTAAAATAACCTCATTGAGGTGGCTCAATACATTCATTCTCGTGTGCAGAAATCAAAACTCTCACAGTACACTCTAATAACGTTAAATAATTGTGCTGTGGCTACACACATGCGTGCTTTTGCTTCTTTAAGAAAGCTGTCTTAGCAGAGCAATTGGCTCCAGCGAACGTTTTTCTCCGAAAGAGAGCAAAAAACGCAGCTCTGCGAGGCTGTCACCACTTCAAAGTTCATCGGACCGGCGAGATTAAAGATCCACCTGAAAAATATGTTTCGACTTGTAGGCCACTATGCAAAGGCCCGTCCATTCGGGGCTAGAGGATATGCCAAGGCGTTCAAGGTGGATAAGGAGCATACGCAAAACGAGCAGTTCAAAAAACGGTCGTTCAAGTGGCTGCTGATCTTGAGTGCGCTGGCTATTGGAAGTTCATTTTTGGCCTCCAGCCAGGGTGCACCGAAGAGACGTAAGTTGGGAGAGAGTCCGGCCTAGTGCTAAACTAATCCTACGGGGTTGTAGTGCCTCGTCAGAGCTTGGAAACCATTGTGGAGGAAAATGAGGAGAAGAACAAGAAGCGTGAAAACTGACTTGTGTAACGTTATTGTTTTTAAATATATGAGTAACGACGCAGTGTTTTTCTGTGCCACTCTCTGGTAAAATCACAATTGAAGCATCATATATTACTCTTTATAAATAGTTAGTGTATTAGTTTCGGGGGCTTCCCATGGGCTTTCCCTGCATGGCGCCTCGACCTTTCATCATTTGCTGGGGATAGGCCTGGCCCGGAAGAGTCTTCCCTGCTACACCCCGACCCTTTGGCGGAACCCGCATTTGTTGGTTGGCCATGTTTGGACTGCCAGCCTGAGAAAATTGAAGGTTATTGCCATAGTTATTTTGTTGCTGTTGTTGCATTTGAAGCTGTTGCAGCTGCTGTTGACGTTGCTGCATCTGTATCAACTGTTCGCGAGTATACTGGTTCTGGAAGTTAGCATTCTGCTGCGGTGGTGACTGCTGTTGGTTGAACTGGTTAAATTGAGCCTGCAAATGAGGAGAATACGGCTGCTGCTGTGGTTGTTGTTGTGGTTGTGGTTGTTGTGGTTGTTGCTGAGGCATAACTGGAGTCTGAGGGCTTTGGAATTGGTTCTGATGCTGTTGTTGTTGTGGCTGGTGCTGCTGCTGTTGCATAGGCATTTGTGCATGTTTCTGCTGCTGTTGTGGCTGCTGTTGATGGGCTTGTTGTTGAGGGATCCTTTGCTGCATCTGCTGGTTGGCAACTGGTTGGAATTGCTGTTGGCCCTGAGTCTGGGCTTGTTGTTGTTGGGGCTGTTGACCCTGCTGGCCCTGCTGTGGCTGTTGTTGTCGCTGCTGCTGAAGGGCCCGTAATCTTTCTTTCTTTCTCCTCAGCTGCTCGATAAAGCTGAGCCTCATAAACTGACCACTATTGTTGGCCGAGTTGTTCGAAGCAGAATTACCGCCAGTTCTCATGTCGTCCATAATCAACATCATTTCTTCATACTCAGTGCCATGGTGAGCCATATCTTCGTGTAATGGACGAGACTTCTTTGGAATGCCCTTTCTATACTCAAACAACTCTTTGGCCTCGTTCTTGTCCAGTGCGCAGCTTGGAATCTTTGGACGCATGCTTTCTGGAACCTCAGGCTTCTGTGGGACCGACAGGTCAACGTTTCTCACCGTCAGCGCGAGAATTTCAGCTTCCATGCTCAAAGCCAGCTGATCACTGAAGCGTCCGTGACTCGTATCTGTAGTGTATAACAAATCATGCCACAAACTGAGCGGGGTGGGCCGTAGAATTGTTCTATATGACACGGCGTCTTTGTTCGGGTCCACTGTGGATTGTGCGTCCTGTGGGGATGAGCTATTATTGTTGTTACCATTGGCATTCGAAGGGGTAGTCTGGCCAGTATCTTGACCCACAGTAGCAGAATTCTTCTTGACTCCGGAATTCCTGTGATCAATAATTTTTAAGATGATGCAACCTTCATAAAATCGAATGCCGGAGTCTCGAAAAACCTCGGTCGCGGCCGGTGGGATGGATTCATCCTGCACATACTGCATAAACATCTTGATCAACGGGCTATTCTTTGGCAAGACGCCTTCCTGATTCCCGAATCGGTAATGTGTATGGTGGATATGAAGCTCGATACTCGGAGGTTCGTTCATGTACTTTTTTAAAAGGGTCTCTGAAGTTTCGGCGAACCTATACACCTTGGGCACTTTATTCGGAGGCTGTTGTCCCGTTTGTGGTGAGCCCGTTGGTTTTGGCCGTGGAGACTCCTCTTCTTCATCCTTCAGTACTCGTTTTCTGTCAGCGAATCGTGTCGTCATTGGTGAGCTGAACTCGTTGTAGTGTTGAGAGTGTTTTTGTGTGAGTGGGAACGCGGACGGCATATCCCAATCCCCGAAGGTGTGTCAATCCCAAACGTTGGCCAAAATATTTTGCACGTAATGAGGGACACATTGGATCGTTTTATGGGAAATGGGTCAATACTTTGTACTCCCTTAGTTTTCAATTGGGTTTGACTATACTGAACGGTTGTTTGCCAGTTATCCTGTAGCCGTTGAACCATTATAAGCACAAGCCGTGCTATCTGCGGCTTTCTATTCACAGTACGACTACGTACGTTGCGATACGGTAAACCTGAGATTCAATTTAGTGTATGACATACAATTGTGATTTCGAAGTGGTTATTGATATATAAATAAAACTCCCTTATGGAAAAGAGCATTGAACGATCCAACCCTAATAATGAACTATAACTTGCATACCTACAGGAATCTTTCAATTATGCATTTGTGGTTAAGCTCGGATCGAAGTATGTGATCTCGTGCACGTGTAGTTCCTCAAATTGTGTAACGTTCTTATCCGACTATAGAAACGTATTACACATTAATGGCTCAACCCTGAATCTTTCGACACAATGCCAACTCTTCCCATAGTCAACTTCAATTCTGTTCCACAGAAATAATCCGCATTTTACTGCGACAACAAACAAAACCTAACAATGTATATTAGATGCTATAAACAGCCTTACCAGACTTGCTTCAAACCCAACAGGGAGGTGATCAAACCACACAAACCGACAAAACCGTCATCATAATCAACAATGCCCAACGCACTCAATGGCATGGCAGTATCCAACAAGTCCCAGATGAATTGCTTACCAGCAGCCTTCTTTTCCGCACAGACCTTCTTGGCACTGTCGAGGTCCTTTTCATTCTCAGCCTTCAAGGCGAGTTCGGAGGAATGGGCTCTATAGTATCTTCTGGTGCTGTTGACGAGATTAGAAACCAATCCAAAAAGCCAGAATCTATAGGCAACCTTTTGAATGGTGCTGTATCTTTCGGCACTGAACTTGCGCATTCCAATCAAATGGATCCACATCACAGTGTCCAAAGTCATGTAACCAAAGTAGCCGATTTGTCGGCCAATCGTGGTCAGTCGAACAAGAAGGTCTTCATTCTTGTTGGCATATGCTTGAACAGCCAATTTGGCATGTGTTAATGGCTTGCCAATTCTGAACAGCTTTCTGCTGGTACCAAGCTGACTTTGCAAGTTCTTCCAGAATTGAATCGTCTCCTTGCTATATCCTCGTCGGTACAAGTAAAAGGCAAAGAATCGAGACCAGTACTGGACCACTCTCATAACCTTTTCTCTACCAGCTATTTGCAGCAAATATTAGCACTCTTTGTCTAGGCGCAACTTTCTACCCATTCTCACTCACCAGTAGAGTCCATCAACTTTAACACTCTTTGATAGGTTGGATGACCGACGACCAATGACATTTTTTTTTACTACCTCTGTGTGATCTGACAAAAAAACAAAAAAAAAATTAATACTTGTTGTGCTTATCGGAGCTTTTATATGAGCGTTGTCGTTGGCCCATGGGACTATGACTATGACGTCCGCTTTCATTTTGCCGAGGTCCCGACTGCGGCTTTTGCCCATGTTTTAGCCGATCAGCTACTTTTTCCGAAATATTTTCGGTCCGACGATTTTCACTTGAAATTCCGGCTGCAGGTTCTCCTCCTGAAGTATTATAGTACAGGTTTGTTTTATCATTAGATCTATACTTCTATAGTAAACATTTTATCTTAACCAATTTATACTGGCTTGCCGCCAATAAATTCACTCCATCTCTTGACTTCAGTTGGAACTTCATCAGCACCCTTTGCAAGCCTTTCTGGGATCTTTGCTGCAAGAGTCTTGGAGAAGAGAATGGCAGTTTGCGGTTCATTGAACAATGGGATACCAAAGTCAATCGCATTTCTACGCATCACATAGTCCTTGTCCAAAAGATCTTCAGCTCGGGCTCTGGCCAAGTTGATAACACCCTTGATATCGTATTTTTCAAACATTTCGCCCAAGGCACGCTTATCTGTCTTTGGAATGTCAAGAACTTCAACATTGCATTTTCCTTGCAAAGCCTTGTCCAAGTATTCCTTAACTTCAGCATCAGCGGTGTAGAACTTGTAGCCCAATGGAGCAAGATTGAGAGCAACTTGTTCCAAGTAATCGTTACCAATATAACCGCCAAACAGGAGACCAGATGGTGGCTTTGGAACCTTGAAGTTCATCATGGATTGAATAGTAGTCCAGTAAGCTTCAACCAGGTCCTTACCGAAGCAGGCCATCTCACCAGTGGAAGACATTTCGACACCAAGGAATGGATCAGCTCCGGCAAGTCTGGTAAAGGAGAATTGTGGAACCTTGGTAGCAACATAATCTCTCTTAACATTCATCAGATCAGTTGGTTGTGGAACTTGTTGGCCAACCAAAGCCTTAGTGGCAACATCAATAAAGTTGGTACCCAAAACCTTGGAAACGAATGGGAAAGATCTGGAAGCTCTAATGTTACATTCAATAACCTTGAGCTCGTCACCATTCTTAATGATTTGCATATTGAATGGACCAGTAATCTTCCAGGCGTGAGCAACCTTGACAGCGATTTCCTTCAATCTACCCATATCAGTTTCTGACAAGCCAGTTGGTGGAAGAACTAAAGTGGCGTCACCAGAGTGCACACCGGCGTTTTCAACGTGCTCAGAAACAGCGTGAACAAGAAGTTCACCAGAGGAGGCAACACCATCAACATCAATTTCTTCAGCACCTTCAATAAACTTCGTGATCACAACTGGATGGTCTGGAGAAACGTCAGACGCGTTTTGAAGCTTTGAAGTAAGTTCAGATTCATCACGGATAACAGACATGGCAGCACCAGAAAGGACGTAGGAAGGTCGAACAAGAACTGGGTATGAAACTTCGTCGGCAAACTTTTTGGCCTCTTCAACAGAGGTAAGCTCCTTCCAAGCAGGCTGGTCAACACCAATAGAGTCCAAAATAGAGGAGAACTTGTGTCGATCTTCAGCTTGGTCAATGTCCTTTGGATCAGTACCCAAAACCTTGGCACCACCATCTTCTTGAAGCTTCAAGGCAATGTTTTGTGGCAGCTGACCACCAACAGAAATAACAACACCAGATGAAGTTTCAAGCTCATAGATATCCATGACACGCTCGTAACTCAATTCTTCGAAATACAGTCTGTCGACTTCGTCAAAATCAGTCGAGACGGTTTCTGGATTGTAGTTGATCATGATAGTCTTGTTACCCATGTTTCTAAGCGCACGAGCAGTCGAAACAGCACACCAGTCAAACTCAACAGAGGAGCCAATTCTATAAACACCAGATCCCAAAACCATGACACCGTGATCATTGAAGTCAATGTCATGCTCGGTCGCATTATAGGTGGTGTAAAGATAGTTGGTATTTGCAGGGAATTCAGCAGCAAGAGTATCGATTCTCTTGACAAATGGTCTGATGCCAAATCCGGTACGCTTGGCACGAACTTCATTTTCAGTCGACTTCACAGCAAGAGCGATTTGTTTATCAGAGAAACCCAACTTCTTAGCATCCATCATAGTGTCATGAGTGATTGCTTCCAAAGACCCAAGCGACTCAATGTACTTTTGCATTTCAACAATGTTCATCAGCTTGTACAAGAACCAGTGATCAATCTTGGAAAGCTCGTGGACACGTTCAACAGTATAACCTTCATGCAACAAAGCTTGACCAACAGCCAACCATCTACGATCGGTTGGGTTGGCGAGAGCTTCATCCAAGTTCTCAAATTCGCCGCCTTGGAAGCCAATGAAAGATGGATCAACTTGTCTAATGGCCTTTTGGAAGGATTCTTCAAAAGTTCTACCAATAGCCATAACTTCTCCAACGGACTTCATGGAACTACCAATGTCTCTCTTGACGTGTTGGAACTTCGACAAATCCCATCTTGGAATCTTAGTAACCATGTAATCAAGAGATGGCTCGAAATTGGCAGAAGTAGTCTTGGTGACAGCGTTTGGAAGTTCTGGCAGAGTATATCCGAGGCCAATCTTGGCGGCAGTGTAGGCTAATGGGTAGCCTGTCGCTTTGGACGCAAGAGCGGAGGAACGAGAGAGACGAGCGTTGACTTCAATAACGCGGTAATCCAATCCATCAGGTTGAAGAGCATATTGAACGTTACATTCACCAACAACACCCAAGTGACGGATGATCTTAATGGCAGCGGAACGGAGCATATGATATTCTTCGTCGGACAAAGTTTGGGATGGAGCAACAACGATAGAATCACCAGTGTGGATACCGAGGGGATCAAAGTTTTCCATGTTACAGACAGTAATACAGTTTCCTTCACGGTCTCTGACGACTTCGTATTCAACTTCCTTCCAGCCCTTGAGGGACTTTTCAACCAAAATCTGCGGAGAAAGAGACAAGGATTGGGAAGCAAGAGAGTACAATTCCTCACGGTTGTTGGCAAAGCCGGAACCGAGACCACCAAGAGCAAAAGCAGATCGGACAATGATTGGGTAACCAACTTCCTCAGCAGCATCCAAAGCACCATCAACACTGTCAACAGCGATGGACTCGGCAATTGGAATATCAATTTCCTTCAATGCTTGTGCAAACAAATCTCTGTCTTCAGATGTTTCTAAAGTCTTGATCGGAGTACCGAGAACCTTGACACCATATCGTTCAAAGACACCCATCTTTTCAAGCTCAATACCAACATTCAAACCAGTTTGACCACCAAAAGTCAACAAAACACCATCGGGTCTTTCACGCTCAATAATGTACGTGATGTACTCAGCAGTAACAGGGAGGTAGTAGATTTCATCAGCAAGATCATGGGACGTTTGATTTGTAGCAATATTGGGGTTGATCAAGATGGCCTTTTTGTTTGACTCTTTCAAAGCCTTGATAGCTTGCGACCCTATAATTTGTTTGTTAGTAAAAATCATCTTTTTTCTCGAATCGGATCAAAAAGTACTCACCAGAATAGTCAAATTCACCGGCTTGACCAATACTCAGCCCACCAGAACCAATGACCAAAACTTTTTCAACATCAACAAGCGATTGAGCAATTCCCTGTTGAGACAGGATTCCTGCACCAACATAAGAAGGCTCGGCTTGAGTACTATTGAACCGTTTCAATGGCAGGAGAGCAGCTTTTTTTGGAGCACGTCTAAAGGACATGGCCTTCATGGACAATGCCCGAGTTGATGCACATCTGGCAGAGAATCTCGAGCCAGACGTGACAACAGAAGTTAACGTAGTTTTCGGGAGTTGAAATTTTAGCATTTCTAGATGTTTTAATGCTGGCTTGTTTTCCAGATGTGATCAGATAGGTAGTCTTGACAAGTAAAAAGGGATACGATCATTCAATGGAAGTAAATAAATCGAAAAAAGTAGGACACTGTAAATCCTAATTCTAGTCCTGTAATTTGTTTATGTGGAGGAAGAAGAAGAAGAAGGAAAAGAAGAAGAAAAGAGTTTTCCGGCGTCTTTTGAGTCACTTTTTAAGTTAAGAAAATTTCACCCAAAAAACGGGTAACCGGTCCCGGTGTGGAAAAAAATGATTGGTCGGCTGCCGCTTTGAGATAACATTTGGCCGATCGTCACCAGCCGACATAAAATTTTGATAGGACGCAGGCCGGAGACAGGTAAATGTGAGTACGAAACAGCTGAAAAAGAAATGAAAGTATGACCGAATGGACTGGATTAGTCAATTAGCTATGTATATTGTAAAAATCGTAACGTTTTTTATTGCTTTATATTTCCACCACTTCTGTTGGAGGTGTTTTCTTTTCGTCTGGCATCTGAGTCATTTGATCGACTTGAGTGGGAGTACCCGTTCGCACGATCGTGCGTGATAAATCATGGTAAATGCCCTTAAACACTCGAGCAATTGATTCTCTACCCTGGTATACTGGAAAGAGGCCGACAAAGGTTAACGTGTAAAATAGCCATATGAATCCAATTGTTATCCAGGCGGTGAAAAATTGCTTGCTGAAAACGTAGCTCGAGCCATACATTGGCATGGGGATTATGATGATCAGAATCAATGCTGCGCTTAGACAGATAATTTTGGCAATGAACCCTGATCGGTTTAAATCGCTCAGTTCATCGTCATCGCGACAGTTCCAACCTTCGCCATCATTCGATTGGATGTTTCTCATAGATTTCCAATCATAGTTAGCTGGCTTGAAAATGAGTGTAAATAGTGGGATGAAAACAACTGGTGAAAGCAGCGCCACAACGTTTCCGGCCAACATGGGGATGTTCGATCCGGTTGTTTCCACGGTAAATATACCATCAAACTTGTATCGCGTAGTAACCAGCCAAGAAATTAATGAACAGACAAGCCCAAAAGTTGGAGAGAGGATTGCAGCAGCAGTATTCATCTGCGACCAGAAAATGGAACAAACGGCCGGAACGACTCCAGATGAGATGATCACGCCCATTAATAAATAAATATATCCCATTCCAACGCCGGCATAATTCAATCCAACGGCGAATGCTGAAACAATTAACGAAAACACTGCCACCGAAATATGCGAAACGGCTATTAATCTTCGGCTGCTTGCCAATGGATTCACGTATGACCTGTAAATATCATAAGTGATTATCGTGGAGACGGCAATTAGCTCAGATGAGGTTGCAGATGTCACTGCCATGAATAACATGACTAAAGCACACATAGCTCCACTTGATCCTAGCAATTCAACGGCTCCATGTGGTAAGACCAGCCCGGCAGTCACTTCAGCAGCACTTAACTGGTCATCCCGGCCTAACAATGCTAACGCCGACGTCCCCAAAGTGGTGGCACATAAAAACGGAATGGCGAACCATGCAAGCCCGCCCAACACATACCCTGGCATGGCCGAGCTAGGGTGGGCGGCAATTGCCTTGTTCCAGTACGCAGCATCCATATACACAGTGCCAAAGTTACCAATCAAATTGATCACAAAGAATATTGCTCCTTCTTTGGATCGCATTGTGAGAAGCGAGCCAGATGCATTCCCATCAACTGGATACTTTTCGCCCACAGAAACTAGCATGTCATACATTTTCCCGGGGCTACCAATCCTACTGCCGTGTGCAAATGCTGTTAAAGCGAATACTAGAATTATCACCAACATGACGAATGTGTGGATCCAATCAGTGATAATGGTGGCCTTTAATCCACCAAACATTGTGTAGATAGCAACGCCTAGGGGCAGCAGAAAGCATGCGGCCACCGGGCTCATGCCTGTGAGATAGGTGATTACGGCGCTTCCTCCCGATAGTAGTTGAACAGTCACCACGATATTTGTTAGCAGAGCAAATATCATAAACACAACGTGTCCGGGCGGCCCATATCTAGCCTTCATGGCTTCCAAAAAAGTATGCCCTCTAGGACACTTTTTCTTAAACTCAATTGCCACCGCGGAAAACAGGATGATTTGGACACAAGCACCTGCCCCGTACCAGAACGCACCGGAGACACCATATTGGTATGTAACAGTGGTCGATTGTAACAATGTCGCTGCCCACGTCCAACTGCTCACGACTGCAGCTGCAATTAACCCTGTTTTGACAGACCTTCCGGCGGTTGAGAACTCTTCCGAAGTCATTGCCTGATGTTGATACCGTTGCAGGAGATAGGTGATGAGCATCATTCCTCCACAAAATCCTAATCCTAATCCTACAACGATTCCATAACCTGCTCCTTCAGACAAAGGTGCCATTTTTTTTTTTTTTTCTTGGACGTATTATACATACTCTTGCCTTTCTATTTAAACACATTTCTACCCTGCTCCGACCTGATAACGCCATTACTTCTTTACTGATAGTAATGTCGATCACTGATAACTTCGGAAATACTCGGATCAACAAACGAACGAACCATATAATAGACCTGGGAAAAGAGTCGATTTTTATTCAGGATCTATCGTTTCTAGTTGTGAAGAGAGATGTAATATTTGCCGAAAACTTTCTGTCTGTTCTTGCCATGTGCAGTTACCTTGTGAAGCTTCCGCAGCGTCTTTTCTCCGAAAAGCCAAAAAAAAACAAAAAAAACTCAGTTTCATCTCAGCTCATGCGTATGCATAGGATAATACACGGACCCTTAACGGGATATATAAAAGTAATTTGAACTACAATAAATCGTCCTCAGCGGAAGAAATTTGATCCTTGATTCTCATCAAAATGTCCGTCTTCCATTTATCGAGCTTGGAGAACCGATCAAATTCATATGCAGACTTTGCCAGCGCCTCTTGGTCACCATTCTTGACAGCTTCAATGACTTCTTGAAGCAACTGATACTCTCGGGTGGTGGCGAAATTAGGTTCCCATCCGGTGTACTCTTCTAATGCACGTTCAGCAGACACAGTGTCCTGATCAGCAACTCTACAAAGGCCGGCTTTGAGGAAGTGCTCTTTTAATCCCCACTTAGTCAAGTTATCGTTCAAACTTTGTTTGGAGACTCGATCAAAATTCTCAACTGCCTTTTGATAATCTCCACTCATACCGGCCAAATCGGCAACCTTCAAAAAGGCCTTATTTGCCAATGCAGCAGCCTGATCCTGAAAGAACCAGTCGCCAGACGTTTCGTAACATTCGATAGCCTTTGGAATGTTCTCC
The DNA here is from genome assembly GCA_030570055.1 of Blastobotrys chiropterorum. Lineage (NCBI taxonomy): Eukaryota > Fungi > Ascomycota > Dipodascomycetes > Dipodascales > Trichomonascaceae > Blastobotrys > Blastobotrys chiropterorum. The sequence goes on from JAJLUK010000051.1 coordinate 61,906, forward strand.
AACTCAGTCTCATATGTACTACCGAGATCATTTTGATATTGAGCCGCTCTTCTAAATTGGCCTCGTAATGTAAATTGGTTGATCGCCTTTTCCAAAACTCTGACAGCGTCTTGAGGATCTGTCAGTTTGTACGCCTTATACGCTTCAACATAGGTGTTTGCTGCATCATCTTTTTCATCGCACTTTTCTTGACAGCTTGCAGCCTTCTCAAAAGTTTGTCCCGCAGTCCTTCCGTCTTTTTGGATCTTGTAGATATTGGCTGCTTGCTTGTACAATTCAGCTGCTTCTTCATAACGATCGGAGTTGCCTCCTGAAAACCAGCCAGAAAGTCCCTTTGCCGGAGTTGCTTTTTTGTCAGCCTAAAAGTGTTAGTCGTACTGAGCACTGTTTACTTTACATGAATACTGGAACATACCTTTTCAATAAGTACTCGTGGGTCTGCTGACATTGTTATTTATCCTGCTTTATTAATGACGGTTGTGTGTAGCGTGCTTTGAGTGGCCGTGAGTGTGAAGCAGAGCAGTTACGAAAGCCACTGTGGAAACGCGGCTCATGCGGCGCAGCAATTTTACCCTAACCCAGATCACGTGGCACAGGGACTTTTTTTTTGTTTTTCTTGTTCCTTTCGGCTTAATCATACGTATACGGTTGCACATCACCAACTGCAATATGGAAAGCGATCCAATTGAGTTACCCTAAATTACAGACGAATATAGCTCTGGCACTACTGCTATTCGGTGTAATTTGTGTTCGAAATTCGCGGCTTACACCGGCGACGGGATACCGATCACCGACCCGCCATTTCAATTTACGGGAAAACACCAAAAAACGCGAAAAAACCAGGAAATTTATTAATTTATTCACTCATTCATGTGCAATGACGGAGGATGGTGAAGGCTCTGTGAGATATGACCGACTGCAGAAGATCAGTGAACGGTCCCTGCAGGAATCTGTCAAATACCTGACATCGGAACGTCTGGAGTCGTGTTATCCGGGAATTGCAAATGCTCCAAAGGGGAAACAAGCGCTACAAAAGGCCATGGAACAAATCACAACTTACTGGAAAACCGCAGCCACAAAAGAGTTTGAAGCAGTTTTTGAAGAGCGAGATGTTGCCGAAAAGATGAAACAGCTGGATAAATTGATCCAACAAGCTCAGGAACGGAAAGAGAAGGGCGAAGCCGATGGTGAGGAAGGTCCAGTTTTCCTAGATTCTCTGACACCCCAGAAGATTATTGATTCGCATCTGCAAGCATGTAGACTCGAGACTGTCAAGAATTTGGAGAGTGAGCTGGCTGATATTAAAACGGAAAACGAAACCCTATTAAACAACCTCAATAATGATTCGGAGACGGTCAAATCTCTCTCATCTGAAATTTCAGACATATTCAAGGAGCTAGATTCCTCTGTCTCGTCAACAAAGGACTTGCCATCAAGAAGTGACTTGGCAGAATTCTCGACTTTAGTCAAAAAGTGATTCCCTCGTCTAAACGTATTATCATGTGAACGATGAACAGGCCGGATTACCGTCGATAATCCCAATGCCATCAGGAAAAGGAGAATTGAGATATTCATATCTTCCACTGGCTACTCCTCTTGCCGTTTGGGGATTAGTAACTACTTCCGTCAATCGCTGCACGCATGTTTCACCTCGGATCACATCCACCTAGCGCAACCAATGTTCATCTTCACATTTTTACCTCGCAAAATTGGCTAATCCAAGAGACAAAAGATATACAACGGATCATATACATGCGGTGGGTCATGCAATTATTTTGGTTTTGATCGAAATATATCAAAACTATAGCCAGTTGTGTAGAGACTTGTACGTATGCTCTTCAATCTTAGCCGCCGCACATATGTCTCACCACGGAGCGATCTCTCCGTCAAAATCTGGGGATATATAAACACTGTGCGTACTCTGATCTAGCAAGAAAAATATATTAAATTATGTTCAGATCAGCGTTAAGAACCCTCCCTTCGCTCCCTATCACCGTTAACGTCAGCGCAACTGAAGCTCTAAATGGTTCGCTCTCCTGGCAAAACTTGGAACTGGCTACACGGGCCATCCACAGAGACGGCCTCGTGGTGCTGAAAGATGCAATTACAGATCATTCCGAGCTTGACCGTCTCAATGACAAAATGATTGCTGACGCAAAATACCTTCAGAGTAGAGGGGAAGATTCTCCTTACAATTATAATAAAGGGAACATTCAACAGGACCCTCCATTAACTTCCAAGTACCTCCATCCTTCAATTTTCCTCAATCCGTTAGCTACTCAAGTCACATCATCTGTACTAGGCCCAAAGCCACGATGGACTTTTGCATCCGGGAACACAGCTCTTCCGCCAGTTTCAAAGGAAGACCCCCCATTGGCTCAGCCAACTCATGCAGATGCTGACTTCAAACATCCTAATTGTCCATTTGCGCTTGTCGTCAATGTTCCACTAATTGAAATGACTCCAGAAAATGGTTCAACTGAAGTCTGGCTCGGCACTCAAAACGGGGACCTCTCAATGCAAGAGGGAGCTCATGGCGAACGTGCCAGTGGCAGAATCAAGCAGCATCTCCTCGATCAGCAACGTCAGATACGCCCACCTTGTCAACCAGTCGTTTCCAAGGGCTCGATCGTGGTCCGTGACCTCAGGTTGTGGCACGGTGGTATGCCGAATCTTTCAAATGACTCTCGTGTCATGTTGGCTTTTATTCATTTTGCTCCGTGGTTCCGAAATGCCATGAGAATTGAATTTTCGGATAAACTTCAAGGTCTAATTCAAAAACACGGAGATAACCTACAGGTACAGGCTGACTATTTACCAGAAGAAGAGTTGGAAATGAGGTACCTCAATAGACCTTTTGGCAATGCCTACAAGTTTGATCAGGAGGGCCTTCTGGAAGATTCGTTACAGTTGTAAATTTAGCTCCTTTTGCAAATATCTCAGTACTATGTACCACGTTTCACGCGAAATCCACGCAGTATGTTTCAGGAAACTACGCATTGATTATAAAAGCCAATCAATCGGCATCTTTTCCTCGATATATCACCTTCTCCAGAACCATTGCTTTAATCAAAATGGCTTCCTGTCAATGTTCTTCCAACGCTAAGTGCCTGTGTGACCACGGGAAATGTGACTGTGTACAATGCTCGTGTTCAAACAGCTCCTCCTGCTCCAAGTGCTCCTGTGAGGGTAATTGCTCAAAAGAAACCTGTCAGTGTGCAAATTGCTCGTGTGAATGCTGCAAATGATAAGTTCACAACGGTCTAATTTTTTCTCTTAGAAAGAACCTTTAATTTTTTGTATTTCTTCTCAACTACTAGTTTGATCTCAATTGATGCTTTTTTGCTTATCCTCTCATCCGTTCAATATACTATGGCATATATTCTAATTTCATTTTCATTGCCTTAGTCTGGGCGCAATACTATATAATAAACTGTTTGATCCGGTTACTCAAGACTACCAGAACCCTCGTAACCAAAATGGCACATTGTGAATGCACTAAAGGTTTCACCTGCACTTGCTCTCCTGGCAGCTGTAACTGTACAAACTGTCCATGCAAAAAAGATGACAGCAAATCTCAAGATAAGCGCTGCTGCAAATAAAATCACCGCCTTGGAAAACATTTGCGTTCTCGTTTATATTCAACATTAATACTAAATTACTTAATTTCCTCTCATAATCATTTGTCCAGTAAATAATTTGAAGCTTCAGCAAGATCATAATTCTTTTTCTTTAATGCATCTAAAGCCGCTTCCTTGTCGAACCCCATGTTCGTCAAGTGTTCAACTGCCAATGAATGTGGCGTCGCCGGCGGTTTTGGAGCCGCCACCGGAGGTTGTGTCTCTGGCTGCTTGATAGAGAATGCATCATTCACCTCAGTATTCGTCATTGCAGCAGGTGGAGGGTTATTGCTGAATCCAGAAAACAACTGTTCCCATTCATCGTTTGTAGGTGGTGCTCCACTGGCAGAAGACTGTTGCTGTGGGACACTGCCGCCCTGTTTTTCCATATCGGCAAAAGCGTTATCAAAAGTAGAGTTGAAGTCGTCCATTGCACGGTTAGAAAAGGTGAAATCATCGCCAAAGCTGACATTGTTATCTTCATCCCTGTCCTCCTTGGCCTCACTCAGGCCGCTAAAAGCAGTTGAAAATGGATCGCCTCCTGGTGGTTGAACAGCCTTTGGAGTTTCGACACTCGAAGGCTCCGCAGATGCAGGGGTCTGAACAGGCGGCTGAAGCGCAGAGGGAATCGGACCGGTAGCATTGGTTTCTTTCGCAGAAGACTCTGCAGCCTTTTCATTCTGTGGACTGGACGTGGCTGAGGTAAAGACATTTGCATCGGAAGCTGATTCAGAAGTTACCTGATCAGAGGAAGACGCAAGTTTAGCCTTTGCATCACCAGTAGACGTTGGTGTCAAAAAGTTATCTTCGCCATCCTTGGTTTCTGCGGTAGTGTCTGCATTTCGGGCAGCCGCGGCAGTAGCATCTTGATCGTCATCGTCTGACGAGCTGTCGTCGTCTGAATTCTCCAACTCTTGAATCGGAGGAAATTCTTCACTGTGCGACTTTTGCTGTGGCCACTGTGGAGGGGCAGGTTCAGAATCGGTTGGGAATGCGCCAGGTACACCATGGCTAAGACCATCATCTGGTTTGATTTCCTTATCTTGCGTCTGCTGTGATTGCTCATCCTCCTTTTTCTTGCCATCCTCAGCATTGACGATCTCAAAGGAACTTGATGATCTGTCAGGGCTTGACGTCCTCGTATTCTCCGCTGTGGCTTCTTCTTTGGAAACTGGTGCACTATCTGCAGCAGTTGGAGTGAAGATTTCATCTTCGGCAGCAGTTCCAGCTTGTTCCTCCGATTGTTGTGGTGGTGTTAGAGTAGTCAGGCTGGTCTGACGGAGTGCCTCTTCGGGGTTAGTTTGAGCTGATGTTGGAGCGCTTTGACCGTTAGCAGTAGTATCCTCAGCGCCAGTTGAACCGTGCAATCCGGTCATATCCAAATCCACAGGCGGAACAATTCCAGAGACTGGCTCGGAGGTATACTCCGGAGAATCGGGTCGTGACACATCTAGGTCACCTCTAACGGATTGCGGTGGGTTGTTTTGAACAGAAGATGTGGCAGACTCTGGTCTCGCAATTGGGAGAGTAAACGTCGGTGGCTGTTGACCGTCCGCATTGTAGTCTTGGAATTCAGAAGTTGGAGGCGATGAATTTGGAGTGTCGACTGTATTGTGAGTAGAGGATCTTGCTGGTTCGGCCGTTGATGGAGACGCAATTTCCATTTGATTGAAAGAATCCTCAAACCCGCGTTGCTTGCTGTCAAACTGTAATGGTTGACCGGATGATGAAGATGAACCTCCAAATCCGGTGAAGAATGGGTTTCCTGGACTTGGTGTTTGGCGAGCTGGCTGTTGCAACGGGGGCTCCGCAGACGACGTGTTAGTGGGTGGGATTTCAGTGTCATTGCCGCTTGAGAGTCCTCTGCTGGTTTCGTCAGTTCCTCCGTGCTGCTGTAAACCGCCCAATTCCGATTCCAATTTGGTCTTTTCTTCCTCAGAGACGGACAGTTGTTTGGAGCTGACAGAAACCATATTCTTTTGCTGCTTGGCTTCCTTCTTTGCCCGCTCAATCTCCTCCTTCAAGTTTGCGACTTGATCGTTAGTGGCTTTGATTTTTTCCTTGAGACTGGCATTTTCCTGTCTGTCCAGTTCATATTGGTTGGAAACTTCGCTGTACTGAGATTGTAAAGCTTGAAGACTCGCCTCTATAACGCCATAATCCTTTTGCAATTGCTGTGTCTCCTTTCGAGACACCTCAAGTTGCTGTTCAACTTCCCGAACCTTTCGCACCTCTGCATCATAGTTCGCCCGCAAAGTGGCTAATCGGCCCTCAATGTCTGACTTTTGTCCAGTAACCTTGGTCAATTCCGCCTCGGCTTTCTCCCGCTTGTCTGTTAGATTCATTGTTTGTGTGGTCAATGAGCCAATTTGGTTGGACAAGTTTGCATAATCCGTAGTTGCAGTGGACAATTTGCTAGCTGCTTCGGAGTCAGTGTCTGCTAATAAATCACGGTTGGCAGATTGGGCTGCTGGTTGTTGTGATGCGGCAGATGTTGATCCAGGATCAAGACTTCTGGCCGCACCTCCGGTTCCCTGTTGTTGAAGCGATGGAGATGCAGGCTTCTGGCTACCGCTGTCTTGGTGCGCCAACGCTTGACCGAAGCTTGAAGTTGGAACAAACTGTTTCTGTTGCGGAGGTTGCGCCTGTTGGGGGTTTGGAGAGCCAGAAGGCGCCGGTGAAGAGAAGATGTCATTCAATGAAGACAAATCGTTCATGGAGCTTTGCTGTTCTTCACGTGGCTTTGATTGAGGCTGTGGCGGTTGTTGTTGTTGTTGTTGTTGTTGTGGAACTGGAGATCCTGGCATGAAGATTGGATTTGGCATTGGTGCGTTTGATGAGACTGAGGATTGTCGTGAACCAGTCAAATCAGGAGGGATTTGGAGTAGGGATTGTGGTAATGTTGCAGGAAGTTCTCTACCAGCAAGCTTTTGTTGAACCAAATACATGGCAATACCAAACTCTTGTTTGCCAAATTGGCCAGTGTTGTGAATATCGGCCAGATCCCACACTTGGGCCAATGCCTGTTCGGAAAGCTTGGACGTTGTGAGGAACGGGACAATTTCATCTGCGCCAATCGTTCCAGCCTTGTGTTTGTCCAAATTATTAAAAATGGAATCGAACCGAGCCTTTTCTTGTGGGGAAATGGTCCATTCGCTGGTGGGACGGGGTCCACCATAATTACCACTATATTGTCTTGAGACTGGCGCTGGTCTGGAACTGCCAGAGGCACTGGATCTGGATGATGGTCTTCCCGCTGCCGCATCAAAGAACCCAGGAGGGAGCGCATGAGGGAGCTGTTTGAGAGATCCGCTTAGTGTACATTGAATGAGATGCATGGCAATGACGAATTCAGTTTGGTTCAATTGCCCGCGGCCCTGGGTATCGGCAAGGTTCCAGATCTGTCCCAAGGTTTCGTTTGGAAGTTTGGCCTTTAAAAAGATATCCCTAGCCTGGTCGCCATCTAAAACTCCGTTTGGAGCGCTCTTCTCAAACAAACCAACAAAGCGGGCTCTATCACTGGCGCTGAGAGGCGGGATCTTGGTACCCGTATTAGCGCCAGCCGAGACTGGTGCTGGGGCCACGATTTGTGGCGAAGAGTTGCGGGCAATGCCGGCATTGTCTGCTCTACCTTCAAAGACAGGTAACGGTCCGGCTAAAAAAAGGGGACTCTAGTTAGTATTTTACACGCACCAAGTCAAACAAAACACTTACGAATCTCTCCCAAATTAGCCGCTGGCCGCTGTCCATTCTGCACATGGCCAATAATCCTTAGCGCGAGGGAAAAGCCCAATTGATCTAAAAACCCCTGATTCTCGCTATCGGCAATCTGCCAGATTTCGCCTAATACGCTTGGCGGAAGGCCGCTGCGCTCGAAAAGCGTTCGCGCGACCTCGCCTGTTACAATTCCTAGTCCTTCCGGGTCACCCTGCTTGAAGAGCTGGCCATAGAGCTTCTTTTCGTCGGGGTTGAGACTAATCTTTGGTTGTTGTTGCGGTTGCTGGGGCCGTTGTTGCTGAGATGACGATGACATTTGTCGCTGCTGCTGCTGTGGGGGCAGCTCCCACGGATCAAAGCTGTTTGTGCGAGAGGGCCCACTCATGCCTGTGAATCCAATGAGCTGAGAGTGGTAGTACTATGGAGTAGTGTCTTGTTTGTTGTTTACGGGATTATTCGCTACAACGGGGTATCGGACTCCCGGGGGAGGGTGGCCGAGCGCGAGCCTCAGAATTACGCGCCTGGGTTTAAGGGCGGTGCAGCTGTCATGCTGTGATGACCCCAGTGGCCGGACGGAAAAGTTGAGCACTGTGGATATATGCGATTTGGGCGGATTGGTCAGTGTCCGAGGTCTGTGATGAGTAGTGATGTAATTGAAATAAAGGTTAATGAATGTAGCCGCTGTTGTTTCGGTACAATATCGGCGTATAATGCATAATCATTCTCCTTTTGGAAGGGAAGAACGTTCGTGGTGATTATCGGTTTACTTCTATAGGTCATTGTGACTTAAAATCGGCCAATTTTGGCATCTTTAAGCTTAAGATGAAGCTAATTAATTATAGACTAGGGGGGTATGCATCTGCATAGGTGTTATAATTTATTTTTCCAGTGATGGGCAGGCTATGCACCACTACAATAGCGCTGCCCAACTAGGCTCTTAATTACTCTGCTGCAGATCAGTGACCCATTTTCATTCGTCGCTATGATTTTAACATGCATAAGAGACTAATGCATAATAATGGCCAATTATCCGATCATTTTGCATATGCGTATTTATTTTGCCGAGCCAATGATGCATCCTCGTATATACCCCGCTAATTATCTCGTATGCAACACTAGCATTTTCTGCTCGGTGTTACTCTAGTCCCTGGTGGAAATGTACGGCTCCAGAAATACGCACACCTCTGTAAGCCAGTCCTGGTGACAGAAAATTCAAATTCATTAGTCATACATAAATACATTCATGAACTGGTCAAGGTGGTGTTGAGACATTTGACAAAAGTGTCTCTGTCCCCGCCTCGGCTGGATCGCACACCACAATAGTACACTTCTAGCGAATCGTAAAACACAACGCGGAGAAGATTTGACAGAACTGCCTGGGAATCCAGATTGCCCTTGATGTAGATGCTGCTTTCGTCCGTGTTCGAATTGCTTCCCGCGGTGCTTCCGGCGTTACTGCCAGTGTTACTGGCAACATCGTCGAGGATGATTCCGCCGGGGTCGCTGAGAGATTCGGGAATGTTCGCCGAGACCTCGTTTCGGGTGGTTTGCTTGACAATGTTTCTGCGCTGGTCGTCCACAATCAGAACTGTGGTTTCAAAGACAATGAATCGAAGCAGCGTACCAGAATCCGGACGGGTGGTGTCGTGGATGGTTTTAGTCAGAGAGGTGGGGAGATTGATCGTGGTGTCATCAATTGGTCGGTGAATCGCATCGGCCAGCTTGCTCGCAGGGTTGGCCAACGGCTCCAGAGTGACCTTACTCTGGATAATAACGCTAACGTCACAAATGTACTTTCCGTAAATGTCCTTTAGTTTCAATGTTCGCTGGAGTTCGAGATGGCGTCGTTTACGCAGCTCAATGGGCTTTCGATATTCAATCTCCTTGACAAGATTGTCCATAGTCTCTGCGGCGGAGTGCATTCCGGGAGTTTCATTAGCCAACCGGTTAAAGAACTCGCGGTATTCGTTCAGGCGCACATATGGGAGGGCCATGTACGAAGTGCAATTTGACAGGGCGTGTTCGGGATGCTTTTGTCGGGCTCTCAACCAGTCGCCCACATCACAATCCGGATGCTGCTGGGTCGGTGCATACGAGGTCAATGCGGCACCGTGGGCAGTGTAGGCGGAAGAGTCAATCTTACGAATGTTCTTGTAAAACTTGACCTTGCGCTTGGCATCTTCGCTGACCAGAGAATAGTCCAAGTACCAATGGAAGTCTTCAACAATGGAGACGATGCGAGTGCCCAAAGTCTCGAGGACCATAATTTCATCTTCATTATTGCGTAGTCGCTCCAATGCTGCATCGAGGAATCCCACCAACGTGTCAGTGTGGAAACGATAGATTTCGGGCAAAAACTTGAAGCAGGGCGCAATCTTGCGTGCTGGGGTGGAGTGATCCGAAAGATAGATTCGCATAAACTGCTCCATTCTGTAGATGAACTTGCGCTCGCCCGTGACAAAGTGTTCCAACAGAGCCAATGTGGTGACGAGGTTGGACCCGGTGGACGTAGACCCGGAACGACTGCCTTGGGTGGTCTGCTTGTCGAGGAAATTTTGCATGATATCGACACTGTTCATCCTGTCGTGGCCGGGACTGTTGTTGTTGTTGTTGTTATTGTTGTTACTGTTACTACCTGCGGTCATTCGACTCTGGGTGGATGGCTTTGTGTGACGAATGTTGCGGTTGGAGAGTTCATAAATATCGGAGAGCAGCTGGATGATAATCTTGGACCGTTCGACTTCGCTGGGCTCGATTTTTTGGTTGGCCCATCGATCGGGGGCCGGGTTGGGCGATTCGAGGATGGCCTTTGGCGGTTCCGGCTCTGGGGGCTCCTGGGAGAACTTGAACTTGGAAAAGGAAGTCTTTTTGCGGAGCAGTTCCTCCTGCTGCTGCGAAGGTGGTTGGGCGGCTGCTGCTTCGGATTCTTTGGACTTTTTTCGTCGTCGGGAAAAGAGACCACCGCCGCCGCCGGAGCCAGAAGATTTCTTGGACGATGTGGTGGACGAGTCGCTGGACTTTGTCTTGTAGAGCTTGTTGAGGTAGTCTTCAGGAGACTCGGTGATGCTCTTCTTGTACTTTTTGAGGGTGGCCACTGAGACGGTGGGACCGCTGGCCTCTTGGTAGAGGGCATAAAACGAGAGAGACTTGCGGAACTGCAGCTCGAGACATGGGTTGCCGTCCAAATCAATGACCTGCAATTGGCCATATTGCAAGAGACGGGCGAGATGATCGGGCCAGGTTGCGATTTTGTTGTCATTGAGGCGAATGACCCGGAGTTTGGTCAATTTTTCAGACACCCAATCGTCGACCACGGTGAGCTCCAAATTCTTGCACACGAGATATTGCAGGTTGACGCATTTTTGCAGCCATCGTGGCAGACGGCCCGTGGAGTTGATCATCTGCACCGTGGACGTGGAGGAGGATAGATCGAGGTAGGTGATGGCGGAGATGTCGTCAAACCCGGGCGACTTTGGGGTCATGGATCCAGGGGAAGGGGTTGATGTTGGAGCGTTTGGCAGCGGGATGCTGGGAGCCGTGGGCGCCTGTTGCTGCTGTGGCTGTTGGGATGATGATGGTGGCACTGGAGCTGGGTTCTGGTTAGGAGGGAGAGGGGGTAAGGGCATGTCCGAGTAGAGGCCAGTTCCATCGCCATTAGTTGGGGGAGGGGGCGGTCCTGGAGCTGGAGCCGGAGCCGGAGATTGTTGCTGCTGTGAGGGCAGGTTCGATATATTCAACCCGCTCACACCAGCAGTCACATCGCCCTTAACAGAGTCGTCGGGATAGAGCACCTGCGGGTCGACACGGCCGTTGATGGGAGGATACGAGTCGTTCTTGTCAGTAGAAGGGGCCCGTCTCACAGCCATGGTAAAGGAAATTAGGGCAGAGTAGTGTGTGAAGGGGAAGAGGGAAAGAAAAAAAAAAAAAAAAATTATGGCCCTTGCTAAGCACAAGCCATTTATGATGATGAGCTATAATTTGTTTTTGCAGTGATTATCATGCAAGGTGCGTGTGCTGTGAAAAAGGGGTTAGAGAGCGAGCCGAGAGTGGAGCATGCTTTCTTTTTGCCATTGTGTTCACTTCCGCATCCAGCGCTGGAGGGATCGGTGGCACCTGTTACTGGATTGGGTATTACCCTGTCCGAAGGGACCACTCACTGGCCGTCACTGCGGGTATCCCTGTCGAGATCTGAGATTGGTTCACGTGGAGGCGGCCCTACAAGACAGGCCGAGCTCTCGAGCTCGAGCTGGAGCGCTACGGGCTACCAGCCAGCTACGCCGACTGGAGGCCGTTCGGACCCTTTTGCGCGTGTCCCAAATAGTCAACTGTGGGCCCCGAGGCCGAGCCAGCATTATATGCAGGTAAAAGTGGGTCCGGCGGCCTCACGGCTACAGGACACGCAGTATTTGCTGGTCCGCCACTTTCAGGGTTTGAATTCGGGTCTGGAATTCTCGCTAATTTGCGCTCGTTTATTTTTCCTGTCTACGTGAGGACGTCCCGAAGCGTACACAATGTGTCGATCGGGGTTCGCCTTTATTTTCAGGGGTCTGCCGGTGTTGGAGCTGGAGCTGCTGGCGTCTGGCTCTCGAGGTCGATAGCCTCGGACTGCGCGTCGTTATCATGATTACTGGCACTGTTGGTAGTATTGCGGAGCTGGCGATAGCGCGCCATTCGGCGTCGCTTGAGAAGCCGGTTGTGGTACCACGAACACAGCACAATGGCGGCCACACATCCAGCCAGATTGGCCAGTATGTCGAGAGAATCAAACTGGCGCTCCTGGGCCGTCACTATCGACTGCACAAACTCGCTCCCCACGCCGCCGACTCCGCCTACCACTAGCCCCGTCAGGTTCATGCACTGCTTGCGGGTCCCGTCGAAGATCCAGTAAAAGTCCACTGCGAGCAAAAAAAACACCACAAAGTGCAGCACCTTGTCGTGGTTAAAGTGCAGTGAGCGCATCAGGCCCAGACACCCGGCGCCCACCACCAGCACCGCAAACGCTGCTGCAAACGGAACTCGCACCTTCATTGTTGGCCACCGTGTATATCCTGCTTCTGAACACGTTCTCCTCCGCCGGCTTTGGGGATCGCTGATCGGCGCAAAATCCTGCCTCCCCCAACACCACTCCCGCCCCACAATGTGCGGCGCCGGCCTTTTCCGAGGCAGTGTTGGCGGCGGGTAACCCAAACGGGATCCGACGGCGATGCGCTAGTAGGGCCCTCCGGGGGTGTGGTATGCCCTGCGGGCGGCCTTCTTTTCCAGAAAAGAAGCAAAAGCACTGGTCTCCGCGAAGCGGAGCTACCTTTTTTTTGCTTCTTTTTCGGAGAGAAAAAAAGAAGCCGCCGGAGGCACCAGAACCCTCCGGGGGTGTGGTATGCCCTGCGGGCGGCCTTCTTTTCCAGAAAAGAAGCAAAAGCACTGGTCTCCGCGAAGCGGAGCTACCTCTTTTTGCTTCTTTTTCGGAGAAAAAAAGAAGCCGCCGGAGGCGTCACACACCCCCTAGGGCTCCGGGGTGAGGGCGGCACAGACGGACGCGTTCCTAGCAAAGCACGGTTAGTTATAGAAGCTTTCTACAATCTTGAGCAAGTCGAGGTAGCCGGAGGGGATTTCGGGCAACTCGTCCTGATGGTCCTCCAGCATCTTGTAAATGTGGTCGCGGATCTGCTGGAGCACGGGCTCCCACTTCTGGGCCTCGGACAGACGCTTCTCGGAAATCTCAATGCGGCGCTGCTTGAGGGCCACGTTCTTGTGTTCCAGCTCCATCATGCGGTCGTGGGGACGTTGGCGCTTGAGCGGGGTGGAGTCGAGATCCGTGTTGTTGCTGCTGTTGTACTCGTAATCGTCCCCGACCGTGGTCCCCGTCGTGTTGGGATCCGTCTTGATGTGGAAGCCATTGTTGCCATAGCGGCCGCCGTAGCGGCCAGAAATGAAGCTCGCCGCGTTGCGGGACTGGCGGAAGTCCGTCTCGAGCTTGTGGAACCGCACGTAGCCCCGCATCTTGCGCTCCTTGCGGGCCAGAATCTCCTCCGGCGTGATCGACTCGAGGTTGGGCAGCACAAACGACTTCTCAATGCCGCGATACTGCGCCTTGAGGTTCTGCAGCTTGTGCTTGAGCGACTCCTGGTAGTACGTGGCGGAGAACTGGCGCTCCATGTGGGTGCAGAGATCTGCGGCCAGCGTCTTCTGGCCGTTGTAGTAAAAGTCAAAGAAGTTGTTTTCCGCCTCCAGCCAGTCGAAGATTGCGTCAATCTCCTCTCCGCGGTAGTTCTCCCGCTTGTGGCCCGGGCTGTGTGCAGTCTTGTTCATGGTGACGGAACGTCTGGCGCAGCGGTGCTTGTTTATATTTATACTTTATTTGCGGTTGGCATTTTAATTAAATTATCCAATATAAAATTTTAATTATCCCGTGTCGCTCCAATTTATGTATGTCAATTAGATGAAGGTTAATTATATCAGTTGATAGTTTATTTTTAGCAGCTCTCCCCCATTTCCGTCCTCCCTCATTTCTGCTGCCCTCCCACTGCTGCTCACGGTCCCAGCTCGCAATATTTTTCTCTTCACTCCCGTCCAATTCTGCCTTTCGCCGCCCTCATCGTGCTCTCCCCACCGATCGACGCCACTCATGCAACCTTATTTCGTTTTCTGCGCCGCATGCTCCTAACCCATCGCCGATCCTCCGACGCTATTATGCCTCCGTCGAAGGCAACCATAAACGCGCTGGGACCTAGAACCCTCCGGGGGTTGTGTGTGCCCTGCGGGCGGCCTTCTTTTCTAGAAAAGAAGCAAAAGCACCGGTGCTACACTCTCCGCGTAGCGGAGCTACCTTTTTTTGCTTCTTTTTCGGAGAAAAAAAGAAGCCGCCGGAGGCAACCACAGACCCGCTAGGGGCAGGAACTCTCAGGTCCTCTAGTTCCTACAACGTACACTGGACGGCTGCGGTGTGGGTTGTGTGTGTGAAGGAACTGTGGACCTACGAGAGCGCTGCTCCGCAGGCGAAGAAAAAAAAAGAGGGAAAAGGTGCGGAAGGGGTCCCCTTTATATAGTTTTTGGGTGCTAAACGCCGGGGAACCACACTTTCCTGGTTGGGAAGTGACGCACGACGTACCACATATCACCCCGCCAACGAACAGCACACTACCCCACAGAGCAATAGTATGCAATCCTGTCAAAGCAGTCAGGTCTCAATAGAAATGGAACTGTTGTGCAGCTATGTGTGGGAAACATTTGGAAGTATTTGTCTCCGCGAAGCGGAGCTACCTTTTTTTGCTTCTTTTTCGGAGAAAAAAAGAAGCCGCTGGAGGCAACGCGCCCTCCGGCGGAGTAGTATGCCCTGCGGGCGGCCTTCTTTTCTAGAAAAGAAGCAAAAGCACTGGCCAATGGCCTCGCAGAGCTACCTTTTTTTGCTTCTTTTTCGGAGAAAAAAAGAAGCCGCCGGAGGCAACGCAACCCTCCGGCGGAGTAGTATGCCCTGCGGGCGGCCTTCTTTTCTAGAAAAGAAGCAAAAGCACTGGCCAATGGCCTCGCAGAGCTACCTTTTTTTGCTTCTTTTTCGGAGAAAAAAAGAAGCCGCCGGAGGCAACACGCCCTCCGGCGGAGTAGTATGCCCTGCGGGCGGCCTTCTTTTCTAGAAAAGAAGCAAAAGCACTGCCAATGGCCTCGCAGAGCTACCTTTTTTTGCTTCTTTTTCGGAGAAAAAAAGAAGCCGCCGGAGGCAACGCAACCCTCCGGCGTGTAGTATGCCCTGCGGGCCTTCTTTTCGGCGAAAGCAGGAACCGGCGAGGACCCTTCCCCACACCCCAAGCAGTTGCTGGGGTTGCTGGCGGATGTTGTTCTAGAAGCCCCGGGAGTGTTTCGGTGGTGAGGTCATAGTGCGTACAATCCATTGTTGGGACTACTCCATTTCTCCGAGGAGTCGGCCCCGCGCCGCACGGGAGCCCCGACACCGTATCGCTAAGCGAGCAAGCTGTCTAGGGACGAGGTGGGAGAGGTGGGGAGGCTGAGAGCGCTGAGGAAATACGCCCACAGCGGCAGCAAGAAGCAATCGCCCGGACGCTGGTAGCGATGCCCCAAACGGGGACGCTATAGGTTTCTACCAGGGATGATGGCCTCTTGCGGTCCCTTTGTATGGGCGTCTATCAGGGTCGCCTTCCCGTTTGGGAAGCGATCGGCCGATACGATCTCCCGGGAGAATCGAATCCGGGGAAGCTATTTAAGATCGCCGCCCCCCTCCTTGTTGTTGCATCACCACCACCACTACCGCCATCCACATCCACACTCGCCATGGTTGACTTCTATCTGGGCTGCTCCGTGAGCTCGCTGGACGGCCAGCGCCGTCCGTCTCCGGGCGTGTCTGACGACGACGTGGACGAGTTTGACAACTCCGTCTACGACAAGTACTTTGAGGTCGACCCCGACAGCGACACTGTGCACCAGCGTCCGCGTCCACGTCCTCCTGTTCTGCGCAGAAACCATCCGGGTCCGATCGCTCTCCCTCCGTCTCCGCCCATAGACCCCAAGGTCACGTCCCCCAGTAAGGTGCTGGACGCGGTCGACAAAACCGAAGCTGCATACCCCAAAATGAGCGCATCGTCGCTGTACTCGACGTCGCCCGTGTCGCCCAAGAGCGAGCTCATCGAGATCAATCTCGACCCGCCCTCCCCACTTCTTCTGGCCGACACGCCCAACACGTCCGTGAGCGACTGCTCACTCGTCGACACGGACTACTTCAAGCTGGCCACCATCATTCCGGACCCATGGGTCCAGGACCAGTTCCACGACACGCGGCCTTTGCTGGCAGACCCCGATCGGCCCTTCATCCCCGCCAGTCCGGTGTTTGAGTCAGTGGACGAGCTCCTCCGCACTAATTATCCCGACTTGCTCAACGACCCACAGCTCTACGCGTTCCACAAGCGCCGGCTCCTCACCAACCGCCACAAGCTGCTCCAGCTGCGCCAGACCGTCTACGCCGACTACGACCATCGTCGTCGCTCCTCCGCGTCATCTGCCTCGTCCTCCATCATGCGGCCTGCCCGCTCCAAAATCAAGCTCAATTGATCGAGCTGTATACTATTTATTCACTATTTATTTTTGTATCTTTAGCTATTAATCCATCCGTTGCTGCATATCCCCTCTCTCGCCCTCATCATGTGTGGGGCCGCTTGAAATAATTTTTTTTTTTTCTTTCCAGAACCCTTCCAAATATGGGAAAAAGTGAAACGTCACGTGACCTGGTTTCACACAGGCAAATACTTTTCCCGGCTTCCCCGCTAAGTGAGGACGAACGAGACGGAGGAGTGTGACCCAGCAGGCGGCAGTAGCCTTCAAGAGAAGCAAAAAACAGGGAAAACATCAAATTCAGGATCGGAAGAGGCCCTCCGTTGAATTGCTGCTGTGACAGCTATCACTGTCACGCGCGTGGTGCCACCCGTTCCCCGGGTAACAGCGGATGGGTGTGCATAGCCGTGCGAGCTAGCTACCCCCTAGAGTGGATCGAAGGGCAGCTCGCGGGCCATTGTTCTGTTCCCGGACACAGGTACGCTCCATTCCACGCCCCTTGCTGGTCAATGGGCGCAGAGCTGCCGTTTCCGGCAACCTTTCCTGTTGAGGAAAAGCCGACCCGCCACAGGGAGGGTTGAAAGGCACGTAGCCACGCTTTTTTTCCGATTTCGGTGATTGGAGTTTGTGTGCCTATTGGGAGGAATGCTATAGGCTATGTGTTAGAATAGCTGGTAAGGTTATAGTTGTGCTGAGTAATTATAGCTACGACACTACAGGGTCCCGCAGGTCTCATTCTGGGTCACTTCGTGCAACTTTGCTGGGCGCTGATTGGCGGACCATCGAGCTCATCGACGTGAACCACTCGCTCGGTAACGGTCACGAGAGCGTGAAACGACGCATTCGGTGCAGTGCTTTTGCTTCTTTTCTAGAAAAGAAGGCCGCCCGCAGGGAATACTAGCCCGCCTGAGGGTTGAATTGCCTCCGGCGGCTTCTTTTTTCTCCGAAAAGAAGCAAAAAAGGTAGCGAGGCTTCGCCTCGTGTTGAACCAGGGTTGACTGTGTTATCTCCGGAGGGAGAAAAAAGGTTTCCTGCGAGCACTGTTTTCTCGATTGGTGCAGTGAAACCATGGTCAAAAGTCCTTTGGGTTTACAGCTTCTTGGCGGATTTTGGTTTGGGGCCTTTATTTTGTAATTGGTATGTGATCTTGGATGTTTCATCCTCCCTTCTATTATGAAGAGTGCTTGGACGGGTTTTGTTATGACTACACTCTATTGCAATGCTTCTCGAGCCCAGCGCAGCATTCATCCGTTCGTTTTCTCGTTCACCTACGAGACCCCACTCCTTGCTCTTTAATGAGAGTGGAACACTGTTTCCTTCCATTTCCGGTAGCACTCCCTACTGCGGAAATCCCGGGACAGCCATAGTACTACCTCTTTTGGCACACACGTCGTCCGTGAAGCGGAACTACCTTATTTGCTTCCTTCGGGGAAAATGAAGACGCTAGAGGCAACTCAACCCTCCGGTGGATTAGTACGCCCTGCGGGCGGTCTTCTTTTCTAGGAAAAAGCAAACGCATTAGACGAACGCTCTCCGCGATGCGGAGCTACCTTTTTTTGCTTCTTTTTCGGAGAAAAAAAGAAGCCGCCGGAGGCAACAGATTTCTCTCCAGTGTAGAGAGGTCTACTGGATGCTGCTCTCACACGACCCATGGGCTGTGTTGTATAAACCCTGCCGCTGTGTGAAATTTCTGGGTTAGGTCCGTGCGGCGTTGTGGCTTTTTTTTTTTTTTTTGGAGGGTGCGGATATATCCACAATCTGTATAGACGTTAGATAGAACACAAGTGTGAATGAAGGAGCTCAACTCGATCAAGAAGGGGCCGTCGACTCTGCTGATGCGGCATGCGCTGAACGCAGTGGCCCGCGGAGAAATGATCAGTGGAACCAGTAGACGGCAAATGGAGGCCACCCGCAGGTTCTTTGAGAGCTGTAATGTGAAGCTCTCGCGGATAGTGTCCGAGCCAGAGAAGATTGACGGGCTGTCGTCTATGCCTGAGGTCGCCTTCATGGGCCGATCCAATGTGGGCAAGTCCAGCTTGCTGAACGCGCTCCTGTACCCGAAAACCGCCTCTGGCACGGTAGAGAACAAGGACTTTGCCCGCGTGGCCAACCACCCAGGCTACACAAAAACGCTCAATTTTTACACATGCGGCAGACAGCTACGGGTGGTGGACATGCCCGGATACGGGTTTGGCTCGAGAACGGCCCAAGGAGACCTCATCAAGACGTATCTGCAGAACCAGCGGTCTCTCCGCAGGGTGTACGTATTGGCGTCCTGTAAGGAGGGGTTGACGGAGCTAGATGACATGGTTATGAACATGCTTGCGGACTACGGCATTCCGTGGCAATTGGTGTATACAAAGCTGGATAAGCTGGTGACCAAGCCACTAACGGTGAAGGATGCGAGTAACAGCGCACCTAAAGCAAAGTCACAGAAACAGGCATTTCTGCAGAAGCTTGCCAAGAAGCCGGTTCAAAAGACGCCAGAAAAAGAGCTCTCTCTACAGGATTCACAGGCAATCAACAGCAAGGTGCAGGAGGGGCTGAATGTTGTTACTCAACTGGGGAATGGTGCTGTGTTCGAGGAGGTCATTGGAACGTCTTCGACAAAGATGCTCAACTATCTCGGCATTGATGAGCTCCGGACCTCCATATTCCAGGCGTGCGGCCTCCTGAGAGAGTAGCTCTTGTATTGCCTCCGGCGGCTTCTTTTTTTCTCCGAAAAGAAGCAAAAAAAGGTAGCTCTGCGAGGCTACTACGCTTTAAAGACTGCACTCAGAAGGTTCAGCTTCCGATTCCATGGTCAGTGCTTTTGCTTCTTTTCTAAAAAAGAAGGCTGCCTGCAGGGCATACACACGGCGCGAGAAAGGAGGACCGCCCGTAGGGCACACACGACCCAACAGTTCCGATTGAGATAATGTATAAATACCCTGATTATAATGTACGTAAAAATACAGATTAGAAGCGACCGCCTCTGCCACCACGGCCACCGAACCCGCCACGGCCACCGCCACGGCCGCCGAAGCCGCCACGACCTCCTCTCTGTGGAGCACCACCGCGGCCGCCAAATCCACCACGACCTCCTCTCTGTGGAGCACCGCCACGGCCGCCGAAGCCACCACGGCCACCACCTCTACCGGCAGCACCGCCTCGTGGACCACCAGACTTCTTTTGGACACCAATTGGCTTTGGCTTTGGCAAGAATCTTTCTAACGGTAGTAGCTTGTCGGAGCCGATATAAAACTTGTCACCGACCTTGAACGAGGTAGCGACGATTCCCTCGGACGGCTTGATCGTAAAGTAAACATCGTTCATTGGACCCAAGATCTCGTCAACCTTGCCGACTTGGGACTTGTTCTCTAGGAATATTGGAGCATTGAAGTATGGAATCTTGGTGTTGATCGATTTGCACACAATGTCGCCTTCGCATGGGTGCATGAAGGAGCCCATTTCCAGAATGGTGTCTGGAGGTCCCTGAGGGGCAAACGATCTGCCTCCTCGGCCTCCTCCTCGAGAGAATCCGCCTCGTCCTCTGCTCATTGTGTGATTTATGTCGGTGGGAAAAATTGGAGTGGTGAAAAAAAAAAAAAAAAAAAAAAAATTCAATTTTCTCGAAAAATTTCAGTTCGGCAGCCCGACGCACTCCCCCTAAGGCTAGCGCTGATTTGGGACAAAAGGTGCGGATAACTAAAACAGAGATATTGAGACAGAGAGATCTTTTTTTTTTTGGCGCTAAATATAGTTTTTGCTAGTGGGAAATGGAGAAGCGGTCGAGGAATACTTCGCTACACAAACTGGCCAATGAAAATTGGCTAGGAGGAGAGAAAAAGGGCAAGAAGGAGCCCGTTGAGAAGGTTATCGGGAAAATTTACAACCAAATTGATAATAGTGACACTACTTGGACACTAGATGAACTGCAGTCATTGGAATTGTGAGTAACAGGATAAAGTTATTTGATTTAGTCGCATAAATGCTAACTTGGGTTTTAGATATTTATGGCCAACATTTGACAATAATGCGTCAAAAGAACATGTGATTTTAGTCGCATCGATGGCTCACGGCGAGTTTGGGCTGGATCGTATGTGTAAAGATGGGGACAAATTCAAAGCCCTGTTTCACCGAATAGTACAATTACTGGATGAAGGGGAATTGTCCGCTCATTTGGTTTCGTTTCTATCCCTGTGCTTTGGAAACTTGCAAATTGCGCTAATCCGGAAGCTTGTCGCTCCACTGATCTCAATTGGGATCTGGAATTGCGTGGACGAGAAGGTGGTTGAAGGTGTGTTGGCCGAAAACGCTGTAATGAAAAAGGCTTGGAACGGATCAAAGAAGAAATTTGAAAATGCGACGCAGGAGAAACAAGCAGAAATCAAATTTAATCAAAATTGGCTTCATAAAATGATCCTGAGATTTATTGAAGTTTGCACAACTAATAGGGAATCTGAATTTATCGAGCCGTTCTTGGAATTCATAATTGTATTGTTATCACAGGTGCCAACCCGACGTTATACTAATCTGTTAATTCAGGACTTGAATGTGTCTGCCGTGGTTCATTTAAACTCAAAATCCAAAATGGTGGATCTTTTTGATTACTATGCATATTTCCCGATAGACGACTATTCTGGCGAAGTGTTGGACGAGATGGCCGCGTGGAAGCGGCATTCAAAGGATGTACATGAATTACAGCAGGTGGCATATGGCGAAAAGTTTAAGGAAAAACTTGGGTTATTGGCCTTGGCAAATTTTGGTTCTATTCATAATAGAGTCGATTTGGAGGACCATCTGGGTCAATTGGATACAGACGAGTTATTTGAATTGGCAAAGGGAGTGCAAATTCGAACTAAATACCCTAATAATGTTAAAGTGAAACGGAAATTAGTGACCGAGTGCCTGGTTCAGAAATACCTTTTGCGAAAACCATTGAACAGTTTAATTGGTGACAATTTGGATTTGTTCCCGACAGAGGCGACCCTATTTTCACCCGTCTGCCAAAGGCTGTTGGATTATCAAGACGCAAAGTTACCGCTTGATGCCCCTCTCCCAGTGCACAAATTGGAGCAACAGTACCTGTCGCTGGAAGATTTCTGGGTCAGAAGCATTCTGACATTACGAGAAGAATATATTTGCCGTATCCGACGCACAGTACAAAAGGTTGTCGGCCAAGTCAAGCCACAAACAGTGACTATTCAGAGAAGACAAAAACACAGGAGTGACAGTGACAATGACGATGATGATGACATCTACAATGAAGAGGCTGTTGTGAACGATGTCAAGATGGGAGTAAATAAGGACTGCCTAAAGGCAATGAACAGTCCGGTGGTTTTGGACGTTGGTCCTCCGTTGGTGGGAGAAGAAAAACCAAGCTTTGTGTTGGTCGAGATTGATATTGATCTGGGGAAGTTCCCCAAACGCATTCGAAGAGGTTGGGAAAAGATGAAAGCAGGGGATTTGGTTTACTTGTTAAATTTGAAAACGCCAGTTCCATCAGCTACAAATGACTGGGAAAAGGTCGGAATTGATGCCTTGCGATGTGCAGAAGTTGTCAAAGTGCTGGATGCCAATAGTAACCCAGTGAGAGATGATGACGATGATGATGAAGACGAGGATGAGGCTAATGAGGAAAGCGACCGAAGAAGATACCGCAAAATCAAGCGGAAGATTCATGTTCACATTGACTCTGTGAAATATGGCCTTGAACATGAAAATACTCTCATCAATCACCTCAACGCGGTCGTTCGAGGGGACGATGTCGGGTATTCCAAAGTGAAGGAGATGAATTCGTCCAAACCTCATTTCCCCGAATGGCTCGTTGACGCATTCCTCGGATATGGCGGGGTAGAAATTGACTCGGCTGTGGGGAAAATTGACTACATGGACACATTTAAAGATTTGAACCAGGTCAAGGGAGTTTTTGACAAAATCAAGGTGGACAAGGGTGTGAAGACACCTCCATTTTCAATCGGTGACGGGACAGTTTCCAAAGGGGGAAAGACGCGAGCGGAGTCATCCTCATCGCCATCATCAGTTACCTTTTCGAATGCTCAACTGGAAGCGATCGTCAATGGGGTAACCTCCGGACTATCAATGGTCCGCGGACCACCGGGAGCGGGGAAAAAGACCACATGCAGCCAAATTTTAAACATTATTCACCACAATTTCAGCTCGCAGCGAAGCTTGGTGATTGCCAAATTCACGTCCACTATTGATACAGTGTGGGAATGTCTAGGAGATGACAAAATAGAGCGGCATAAAATGTTTCGCATGGACGACTACACCAAGAGTCCAATTTGGAAAGTGCGATCCAAACTACTCCAACACGTGTCCCAGCTGTGCACCATGTTGAACATCTCTGGAGCGTACGACGATTCGTGTGAGACGGCAGAACATCTATTTTCCCAACACGTTTTCCCTGCATGGACACGTTGCCAGAACGAGGTTGCCGACGGGACCCCAGTGGAGAGTTGTTTCCCGTTTGAGAGGAGTATTTTTGATGACGAAAAGCAATCGGAAGCGGAGAAATTTTCTACTGCCGCGCAGTGGGTAGAGGCAAATGTAAAAAATGTTGCCAGCACGTTGGCCTATCTGCGGCCGTTTGAGCTACTGCGTACGCCGCGGGCACTGTCAAAGTACATGATGGATAGTGCGGCCCAGGTTGTGCTTGCTACGGATGAGGAATTGAAGAAGTCCAGTTCGCTCAACTTTGACAACATCATCATCCTCGACGCGGCCCATTTCTCCGAAACCGATGTGGTGCAGTGTTTCAAACATACCTCACACCGCCAGCTACGTCGACTGGTTCTGGCAGCAGACGATGACGATAACGTTGACGATGATGGTGGAATTGTGCATAGAATGATTCATCATGGCAGTGTGGTTGAATTGTCTCACCAGTACTTCACGAGGCCAGCACTGAGTAAACAAGCACCGGGTAAGGCTGAAGTAGACGATCACAACGGCGACGAAGGGATGGTGCAGAACGCAGGTCTGCTGTATCCGATCCAATTCGTCAATGTGGGGGAGAGTGACGAGGCAGAATATGCCATTTGTCTCTACCGCTATTTGCGGTTGATTGGGTACCCGCAGGACAAGATTACAATTGTGGCCACTGGCCACGACACTGACCACCTCCAGCAGCTGGCTCTCCAGCAATGCGCTACCAGCTCGAATGAGGCAATCTTCGGCGTCCCCTCAATCACCACTCCACGACAATTCCACACCCGCAGCGAAATCGTCATTCTGTCTCTGCAGAGTGTGGGGGATGTTCGGCCCCGAGAAATTATCGCAGCCACTTCTCGTGCAACCTCCGGTCTGTACATTCTGGGGAAAAAGAAAAAAATCCGGGGAAACTCCGCTGCGGGCAGAGTGATCGACTCTGTGGTTCGGAGAAGTGCCGACCCGGAGGAAAATGACCTCGTGCTGGTCACTGGGGAGCTCTACAACAAGACCGCCCGCACCCAGTCCGAGTCTGATAATGCAGTGAAGATGGAAGGCCTGGCCCATCTCTCGGCCTACGTGGAGGATATGACTCAACAGCGCATTGAATATGAGCGCAAAAAAAAATCCATCCGACAATAATGAGCCGACGACCTTCCGCCCTTCTATAACCGACCGACCCATCGGCGGCGGCATCGGATTAATAGACACACTCTAGAAAGAGGGTTGGGCCCAAAAAACGTATTATATAATATGTACGCGCAGATCGCACATTGCATAAAGGCACAAACGGGGTTTTAAAATGAGGGATGTTTAACTATAAATATATAAACGATCGTTGTGTCCAATTTTTTTTTTTGTTTTTTCTCTTCCCCTCTTCCCACAACCTGTTTTTTCTCCGCTGCTGCTAACATTTTCGGGGTTGTTATTAAAAAAACTTGCTGATAGGAGAATCACATACACATACACACAATGACAGAAAACAACTCCACTGTCCGCCAGTCCTCGGTTAACAGTATCCGGGCCAGCTCCATCATTTTGGGCAACATGAACAAGATTCTCGGTAAGTGCAGTGCACTGGCAATTTTTTATCATACTCTGCTAACTCTCTACAGTGGCCAATCGAGGCGAAATTCGTATGTTTGGACACAATACAAGCAATTAGACGCCGTCGCCGCCGAAGCTAGGCCGCGCGACCATTTTTGAGTGGGACGGTAGGCGCCACACCACCCTTCAGCTCCAAAAAATGTTGGTGACGATGACGACGACGCGCATTGGCTGGAGATAAAATTTGACTCATTGATATCAAGAAAGAATGGGTGGCAGCCGTCCGAACTCGCTCAATAGATCCGCGCGCTTATGCATTCGTGCCATGGTGCTAACGCTGTGCTGTTGCGTTATTTTATTTTGTGTGTTACTAACATTAGACGATGCGATCTTCTTACCCTTTACGGGAGAAGATCCGGTTTCTGCAATGATCAGCAATCAGAGTAAGTGAAATTTTCTAATTGGCTCGAGTGCAACACAACTAATGTGGGTCGTTTTAGATTTTCCGTACCGCCCATGAACTGTCCATGCAAACAGTAGCCATCTATGCCCATGAGGATATTTTGTCTATGCACCGATTGAAGGCTGATGAAGCGTGAGTTTGAGAAAAAAAAAATCCACCAAAAAAAAAAAAAAAAAAATACTAACTCCTCCCCTTCCAGCTACGTCATTGGAAAGCATGGCCAATTCACCCCAGTCCAGGCCTACTTGCAAATTGACGAAATTATCAAAATTGCCAAGACCCACGGCGTCAACATGATCCACCCAGGGTACGGCTTCTTGTCTGAAAACTCCGAATTCGCCAGAAAGGTCGAAGCGGCAGGTATCGCGTGGATCGGACCCCCACCAGAGGTGATTGATTCCGTGGGGGATAAAGTCTCCGCACGAACATTGGCTAACAAATGTAACGTTCCAGTGGTGCCTGGTACCCCAGGCCCTATTGACAGCGTTGAAGAGGCAAAGGACTTTGTCGAAAAATATGGCTTCCCAGTCATCATCAAGGCTGCCTTTGGCGGTGGCGGTAGAGGTATGAGAGTTGTCCGAGAAGGTGAAGACATTGTTGACGCGTTTAATAGAGCCGTTTCCGAGGCAAAGACTGCGTTTGGCAATGGTACCGTATTTATCGAACGATTCTTGGACAGGCCAAAGCACATTGAAGTTCAATTGTTGGCCGATAGCTACGGCAACACCATTCACTTGTTTGAAAGAGACTGTTCTGTCCAACGACGACACCAAAAAGTTGTTGAAATTGCTCCTGCAATTGACCTGCCAGTGGAAGTGAGAGATGCAATCTTGGCCGATGCAGTCAAGTTGGCCGAAACTGCAAAGTATAGAAACGCTGGTACCGCCGAATTCTTGGTTGACAACCAAAACCGCCACTACTTTATTGAAATCAACCCACGTATCCAAGTCGAACACACCATTACCGAAGAAATCACTGGTATTGACATTGTTGCTGCGCAAATTCAAATTGCCGCTGGTGCCTCGTTGTCCGAATTGGGCTTGACTCAAGACCGCATCTCCATCAGGGGCTGCGCCATTCAATGCCGTATCACCACGGAAGATCCGTCCAAGGGCTTCCAACCAGACACTGGTAAGATTGAAGTTTACAGATCGACTGGTGGTAACGGTGTCAGATTGGACGGTGGTAACGGGTTCGCCGGTGCAGTCATCTCCCCACATTACGACTCCATGTTGGTCAAGTGTAGCTGCTTGGGCTCCAACTATGAAGTTGCTAGAAGAAAGATGCTCCGTTCGTTGGTTGAGTTTAGAATTCGCGGTGTCAAGACTAACATTCCATTCTTGTTGACCTTATTGACTCACGAAACCTTCATCAAGGGCAAGTGCTGGACCACCTTTATTGATGACACGCCATCCTTGTTTGACATGATGTCATCCCAAAACAGGGCTCAAAAGATTTTGGCCTATCTCGGAGACTTGGCTGTCAATGGCTCTCAAATCAAGGGCCAGATCGGCTTGCCAAAGTTGAAGGCCCCAGTTCAATTGCCAGTTCTTCATGATCCAAAGACTGGTGAAGTCATTGACGTCACCACTCCTTGCACCAAGGGATGGAGAAACATTCTTGTCGAGCAGGGCCCAGAGGCCTTTGCCAAGGCAGTCCGAAAGTTTGATGGCTGTCTTGTTATGGATACCACTTGGAGAGATGCTCATCAATCCCTGTTGGCCACCAGAGTTCGTACATATGATCTGCTTCAAGTTGCAAAGCACACTTCATATGGTATGAGCGGTGCGTTTGCACTTGAATGCTGGGGTGGTGCCACTTTTGACGTTGCCATGAGATTTTTGCACGAAGATCCATGGGACAGATTGCGAAAGCTCAGAAAGGCCGTTCCAAACATTCCATTCCAAATGTTGTTGAGAGGTGCCAACGGTGTTGCTTACTCTTCGCTCCCAGACAATGCCATTGAACAATTCTGTGTCCAAGCCAAGGAAAATGGTGTTGACATTTTCAGAGTCTTTGATGCATTGAACGATTTGGAACAATTAAAGGTTGGTGTTGACGCTGTCAAGAAGGCCGGTGGTGTCGTTGAAGCCACAATCTGTTACTCTGGTGACATGTTGAACCCAGAAAAGAAGTACAACTTGGACTATTACATGACCATGGCCCAAGAAATTGTAAACATGGGTACCCACATTTTGGGTATCAAGGATATGGCAGGTACCATGAAACCAGCTGCTGCGAGATTGCTCATTGGCTCACTTCGTAAGAAGTACCCAGATTTGCCAATCCACGTCCACACTCACGACTCTGCTGGTACGGGTGTCGCATCCATGACTGAATGCGCTATTGCCGGCGCAGATGCTGTTGATGCCGCCTCCAACTCCATGTCTGGTATGACCTCGCAACCATCCATTTCTGCTCTTTGTGCCTCTCTTCAGGGCTCTGTCGAACACGGTCTCGAAAAGGACCACCTCAAGGCCCTTGATGGCTACTGGGCTCAAATGAGATTGCTCTATTCATGCTTTGAAGCCGATCTTAAGGGCCCAGATCCAGAAGTGTATGAACACGAAATTCCTGGTGGGCAATTGACCAACTTGATCTTCCAAGCTCAACAAGTTGGTCTCGGCACCCAATGGGCCGAGACTAAGAGAGCCTATGAAGAAGGCAACAAGCTATTGGGCGACATTGTCAAGGTCACTCCAACTTCCAAGGTTGTTGGCGACTTGGCCCAATTCATGGTCTCCAATAAGCTGAGCTATAACGATGTCATTGAAAAAGCCGATTCGTTGGACTTCCCTGGCTCCGTTTTGGACTTTTTCCAGGGTCTTATGGGTCACCCATACGGCGGTTTCCCAGAGCCATTGCGAACCAAGATTCTTGCTGGCAAGAGAGAAAAGTTCACAGAGCGACCGGGCAAGAACCTTCCACCATTGGACTTTGCTGCCATTAAGGAAGATTTAGAGAAGCGATTTGGCAACATCACCGAGACGGACATTGCATCTTACAACATGTATCCAAAGGTGTTTGAGGACTATCGCAAGATGGTTGAAAAGTATGGTGATTTGAGTGTCCTGCCAACTCAATACTTCCTTTCCCCACCAGAAATTGGCAAGGAATTTAGCGTTGAAATTGACCAAGGCAAGCTGCTTGTTCTCAAGTGCCTTGCAATTGGTGACCTGTCCGCCCAGACCGGTACTAGAGAAGTGTATTTTGAACTCAACGGTGAAATGAGAAAGGTCACTGTTGAAGACAAGCTTGCCGCCGTCGAGACTGTCAGCCGTATCAAGGCGGATGCCCACAATCCTAACGAAGTTGGTGCTCCAATGGCCGGTGTTGTCATTGAAGTCCGTGTGTCTGATGACACTGAAGTCAAGAAGGGCGACCCACTTGTTGTTCTCTCTGCCATGAAGATGGAGATGGTCATTAGTGCTCCAGTTTCCGGTAAGGTTGCATCCTTATTAGTCAAGAATGGCGACTCTGTTGATGGCAGCGACTTGATTTGTAAGATTGTCAAAACTAGCGCTCCTGCCCAAACAGAAGTTCCTATTCCAGTGGGTGTTCCAGTCCATGAAGCTGGTGCTTCCTTGAAATGATTTTTTTTTTGTTTGGTCCAAAAAAATAAGAATAACCGAGATGTATGTATGTTGTAAAAAAAATTCCTGCGTTTGTTTCCTTTAAATATTCCTGACCGGGTTTACCCGATAAATTATGGTTGATAGGCACCTCGGGGTCCGAATTGAGACTGGTTCCGAGTGCGGAACGGGACGTAAGGTGGGGCCCCCTCACTCCCCTGAGGGATAGTTGTATGAGTTTAAATATTTGCACAGCTTTTTTAAGACGAGAGGATGGATATAGGTTTGCGTAATCATGCTGTGTTTATAGCTGTTCACGTTATCCCAAATCTCATGCTGTCAGACAAAATAGTAGTAGTGGCAGTAATCAGGGTCACATTTGGCGGGTAGGTGTGTCCCGGTAGTGATATGCATGGTGGGCCCGGGCGAATGAGAAGTGAACCTCTGTCGGCTTAGCCGACATGGGTCTACAGGAACGCATGGAGGACATTTCTAGACCTTTTTTTTATCCCTCCCAAGTAGAGCGGTTCCGTTAGAAGAGAGAGACGAAGCTAGTGTTGCCTCCGGCGGCTTCTTTTTTCTCCGAAAAGAAGCAAAAAAGGTAGCTCGGCTTCGCCTCGAAGTGTTCTGTTCTGACTTAACGGTTTGCGTCGTATGTACATGTACGCAGACCGAAAGCGCTCTCTACGGAAAGCGGAGAAAGCGTGCGGATCGGTGCTCTTTTATAATCATCTCCCGATTAAGCGCTGGCCTAAGATGTAGTGTCCCAGTTTCCTAATCGGGACGCGCCGCACAATTGCGAGGCTGAAATGATTACCAAAATTCACCACCAATACTCCAGCTAACAGTTAATCCAAATTTATTATATATATATCCAAAGGTAAAACGCTAGACAAATTATTCGTAGAAGGCGCCGCCAGCACCGTCATCAATCAACTCCTCATCATAGTGGCCGTCAAGTTCCTCGTCGTCCTCATCAATGGTGGCTTCTTGGTATTGTTGGTATTCGGAAATGAGATCGTTAAGGTTGGACTCGGCTTCGGTGAACTCGACCTGTTCCATACCTTCGCTAATGTACCAATGCAAGAATGCTCTTCGCTTGAACATGGCGGAGAATTGGGACGATGTTCGGGTGAAGAGCTCTTGGACTGCGGTGGAATTTGCAATGAAGGTGGCAGAGGTGTCGAGACCCTTTGGTGGGATGTTGCACACAGAAGTCTGGACGTTGTTTGGAATCCACTCGACAAAGTAGGACGAGTTCTTGGAGCGGGCGGCATAGATGGAGTCTTCGACTTCCTTCATGGCCACCTTACCCCGGAAGATGGTGGAGATGGTCAAATAACGGCCGTGGTATGGATTGCAGGCGGCCATGATGTTGGCCGGGTTGAAGAGCTGCTGGGTGAGTTCTGGCACCGTCAGGTTGTGGAAAGCACGGGAGCCCTTGGAGAAGAGCGGCGCAAAGCCGACGGTGAAGAAGTGGAGACGTGGGAATGGCACCAAGTTGACTGCCAACTTACGCAAGTCTCCGTTCAATTGACCTGGGTATCTCAAACAGGTGGTCACGCCAGACATGACCAGGGCGATGAGCTGGTTGAGCTCGGTGTGGGATGGCTGTGGGATGCGGAGGGTTTTGGCGCAGATGTCGTACAGAGCTTCATTGTCCAAACAGTAGGTAGCGTCGGAGTTTTCGACCAATTGGTGGAACGAGAGCACGGCATTGTATGGCTCGGTCACGGTGTCGGAGACCTTTGGCGATGGCAGAACGGAGTAGGTCGAGAGCATTCGGTCTGGGTATTCTTCACGGATTCTGGTCAAAAGCAACGTACCCAGCCCGGAACCAGTACCACCACCGAGCGAGTGAGCAACCTGGAAGCCCTGGAGCGAGTCTGAGGCTTCGGCCTCACGACGAACAGCGTCCATGACGGTTTCCATCAGCTCAGCACCTTCAGTGTAGAAACCCTTGGCCCAGTTGTTACCGGCACCCGATTCGCCCGAGATGAGGTTGTCTGGTCGGTAGATCTGGCCCAGTGGACCCGATCTGATGGAATCTAACGTGGCCGGCTCCAGATCCACGGCTACGGCACGGGGTACGTACTTTCGGTTGGACGCCTCTGCGAAGAACACGTCCAGACGGTCCGTCTTAATGGCGTCGGCCGGAGTGTCCTTGTTCTCTAGAAAGCCCTCGGTCGTGAGCCCGTGCTCCTCGGTGATGGTATTCCAGAAGGCGGTGGAGACCTGGTTACTACAAACGGTTAGTCGCGTGCTTTTTTTACTACTAATGTTGATGATTCATACCCTAAAAAAAGGCCGTTAGCACACACACCGGACGTACTCGCCACATTCATCCGCACTTACCAGCCTGACCACATTGGATGGACACGATTTCACGCATTTTTGGTCGATTCGCAAATTAGTATTTAGGGGGGAAGTGTTGTCGTCGAGAAAAAAAGTCGTTGTGTTTGCACCTCGCGGTTGTTGTTTGTTTTGTTTACATGTCTTGGATTTCGCGTCCCGATGCCGCAAAATACGCACACATCGATCTTCCCCCAAGACTATTGGCGCTAAGAAAGTCTGATGGGGCCGTGGTGTATGTAGAAATACGGCTGTTTCCGTCTTTTGAAGGCAGCGAGATGATAGAAATATAGAAATAGTGACGTGTAGAAGAGTAGATCCTGTGTGATAGCTTGTCCGCGACGTGTATCGGGTGAAATTCCACTAGTAGGATCGTGCTAGACGTTCCCGCAACGAACTCTTGGCCCTCTTAGGATCATTGGGATGAGAATGCCCTGCGGGCGGCCTTCTTTTCTAGAAAAGAAGCAAAAGCACTGGTGTCACCGAGGTAAAAGATAGCTATAAGAACTCAACATCCGCGCGTATGGTTGGCTCGGTCTTCTTTTCTAGAAACGAAGCGAAATCAACCCGTTGCAGGGTCAAAATGAAGTTGTTAGAGATCGACATCACCGTCTACGGGCTGTTGAAGCGCGTATACCCTGGAGAACAGCATTTCCAGAGACAACAAAAACACTCGTTGTAACTGAAACTCCTTTTTTGCTTCTTTTTCGAAAAAAAAAAAGAGGTTGCTGAAGAGAATCCGACTGCTAGCGCGTATTTGGCAGTCGTCTCTATAAAAGAAGCTGTCGGTGACCATACTCCTCAGGACTTATGCATCCTAGTCGATGACTCTCGTTTCTAGATCAGCGTCGTAGAGCTATCCTTTCTGCCTCTCTTTCGAAAAAAATAGAATTCGCCGAAGGCACGACACACCCTAGCACCTACTGCCCTTCGGGGAATGTGTTCGCCCTGCGGGCAGCCTTCTTTTCTAGAAAAGAAGCAAAAGCATTGGCCAGCCTCGCAGAGCTACCTTTTTTTGCTTCTTTTTCGGAGAAAAAAAGAAGCCGCCGGAGGCACGACACCCCCAGTACCTAGAACTCTCGGGGGACTTTGTGTGCCCTAGAAAGAAGCAAAAGCACTGACCAGCCTCGCAGAGCCACCTTTTTTTGCTTCTTTTTCGGAGAAAAAAAGAAGCCGCCGGAGGCATCACACCCCAAGAACTGGAGTCTGTATGCCCTGTGAACATTGTTGCCGCTAGGACCAAAAGAAAGTACAGTTACAGTTAGAATTTATTTGTGTTGCTGATCGAACGACCAAACGCTAAAGTAGTTGCGTATACGACTATGCGCAGCACGGGAGCCCGGGTTTCAGGTCCAGAGATGGTATCACAGTAGCGGAACTACTGACATACACTTGCTGCGCAGTATTCGGTAGTATCAGGTCCGAATATTAGGGTTAGTGTGTGTCACGAAGACACCTGTAACAGGAGAGGCGGGACTGTGTCATCACACTCGTTTCGACGCTCAAAGGCCCGTTCCAGACAGACCTCAGAGGAGGTCACCACGCTTATGTCCGCTTGTGGGCGCCAGAAACGCTGCGCTTGATCCCGGAAGTTGGGGGCCGGATCCGACTAGTGGATGACGACGCGCTGGCGGATACGGATCTCGCATTGGCGGCTGAAGAAGGAGGTGGCCGGACGCGAGAAGTAGAGGTAGACGTCGATGCCGAGGATGAAGCTGATGACGAAGGAGGAGGACCGCGTCGACCGTAGATGCGGCGTTGAAGAGTCTCCTGCTTGAGCTTGCGACGATCATTGAGCTCGGCCTCCTTCTTGCGCCGGAGCTCGAGCTGTTGCTGTCTGCGCTCGGCCCCGAGCCTCTCCTGCTCGCGTTTCCGTGCCAGGGCCTCTTCACGCTCAGCCTGAAGCTGGTCGTCTCTGGTGAGCCCGTGCCAGTTGGGGTCGTTCAGCAATTGCTGCGTGTGCTCGGTCTGGGACAGAATCTTGACCCACATGTCAAGAAGCTTGTCCGTATTCTGGACCGCATTGAGCACAACGTCTAGATCAGTCTCGGCCTTCCCAATGGCCTCGTTGACGCCGTCCATCACGTCGTTGACCTGACGGACCTGATGCAGCTCAGCCTCCAGCGTCTGTTGGCGCTCCTCGGCCGTGATCTCTGGGTCGGACGACGACTGCTGGTCATGGAGCTGGACCTTGAGCGAGTTTAGGGAGCTGGCCAGGTTGTTCAGATCAGCCGCCATCGTGTACTAGAGTTTTTGTGAGGAAAAACCACAACAAACCCTGGGCCGCGTCGAAAAGTGGTGATCGCGCATATCGATAAGCTAAGCCGACCACTGTCGCTGAACGGGAGCGCGTTCAGGGGGAAAAGAAAAAACCGTAAAGGTTTGAGGAATGGAACGGGAGTCTCAGATGCTATATACGGTGTCGGATAGTGACGCCAGCCTGGCTGGCGACGGATGAGGAGCGCGGAAACCACCCTCCGGGCCAATGGGCGGGCTCGCCGCAGTGGCGGGCGGTACGGTGGCTTTAGCGGCTGGCACGCAGGTTTGACAGGAAATGTCTGGCTATATATATTGATATTTATGCAATGCAATGTACGTTCCATACAACTCTAAAGATGCATGAGAGAGTCTGTAGGCGCTGGGTAACTCTATCCGGGAGCCGCCGTTTAGAGTTAGGGTACTAATTCTCGGAGTCCACACTCCAAGAGGAAGGTGTTCTTTTTTGGTCACCAAAGGGAGGCAGTGGATATGGTAGTTTCAGGGAGAGGGAAGGGTGGGGGACGTGGACTGTTGTTCACATCCTGTGATTGTGACTATGGACGATTTATTTATTCCATTACTCCCCGATCATATTAATTATAATACCACCATTTTAAAGGAGAGGAGAAAATAACGAGATCATCACCTTTCGTATCCCAACTACCTGTTTTGTGGTGGTTGGCTGTATCACCGGAGTTGGTATAAAATACCCCTGTGATGTCTCACGTCATGTCTGGACGGACGAACCTTAAACAACTGGCCTTCCTTTATATTATCCAATAATCGTCCCTCTTGTGCTCTCTCCTTTGGCAACGATGCTGCAGCAACTATCGCGCCCTTCACAGAGCTCGCTGACCTTCGGGGACGACAGCAGCAACCTTGGACGGGACTATGTGGAGCAATTATCCTGCTTAATTTCCCATCTCGAAAAGAAGGATGAAGGCGGCTCTGACCTGTACAAAACGCTGGTTGACATCAGGACTGCCCATTCTGCTCCTCACGGGTCTATTGAGGTTATGGTGAGTTTGGCTTTAGATTATCACAAAAAGTAAAAAAGAAAAACAAAAAAACTGACTAACTTTTGGTTAGATTGCAAATGCGGAACCGTCATACTCGCGATACATCCATCTGTATAATAAAAAGCTGTCAGAGGATGAGGCCATCAACAACTTGTTCAAGACACCGCTAATCATGCTGATGCAGCTCTCACGGCAGCAAAATAATTCCAGCCAATATTCCTCCGGCGCAGTCCTCTTGCATACGCTTGCCAGACAAGCTAAAATAAAGTTGAACATTATTGCTCCTTCGCCCCAGTTGCAACAACAATCTTCCGGCGGAGGCGAAAATTCTCTTTCTTCCTCCAACATCACCGTGGCAGATTCCATGTCGGACCATTCGTCGCCAATCCTCAACCTCACCACGACCGTTCGCGAGTCCAGGATAAACAAATTCTGTTTCTCTCGAGTCCGCGATTTTGATACATTGAAGATAACAGATAGCAGCTTTGATCCGCGGACAATTACCAGTAGGTGTTACTTCATGCTGTCCTTGGTCCATCCTTTGGTTACCGATGAAAGTTGGGTTGGCATTTTGGTCGAGGCCCTGCTAACCTCCAGTATCAATGGGCCTCCAAAGTCCCTCGTTCTATGTGCAATCGATAATCCGGACAAGGTTATGCTTTTCCCTCCCTTCCAATCCGGAGACATTGTGTTTGATCCGAGAAAGTCTGACCAAAACTCCATCGTGTTGACGGCCACTTGCAAGAGAAAGCTAATTCTCACTCGAAGTTCGACGGGTGACAATAAGGATCAACGGACGGAACAGCGAGTGCAGAAGTGGCAACAGAAACTAGCTCAACTGTTCCCTTACCCATTAGAGTCCCCGCCAATGACACCAGAACAGCGGCCCGCGTTGACAAGCCCTAATGCCACCGCTCCACGTACAGATCCGACAAGACTTTCCACGTTTTTGGCCGACGGATCAGTGGGTTTAGGAATTAACTTTACAGATGCCGAGCCATTGGATCTATCATTGGCGTTCACTGAAAAGGTCCAAGAAGAGCAAAAGAAGGATCAAGAATTGCCTCAGACCAACAACCTCCTGGCAACTCCTGAAAAGCCACGGCCAGTGAAAACTACCAGGTTCAAATTGACGCCAGAGCGAATCTCCATACCAGGGTATTTCACCCCATCGAGCAGCCCGCCTTCACCATCAAAGTCCGCAAATTCATCTCCATCCCCAGGTATTGTGGAACCACCATCGTCCCCACCCAAAAGGCAGCCATCTCTCAACAGCGATAAAAAGTTGCCACCTGAACCGGCTGTCATCACGGAAATGCTCAATAACGCTACTAACAAAAACACTAATAACAACACCATCTCTAATTCCATCATTAACAAGCCATTGCCTCCAAAGGGCGAAACTACGCCCATTCCGCAGGGTCCTCCAACAATCCCTCTTCCTTCATTGGAATCTTCCAACAACATTGCGTTGCCAACGTTTGAATCAAAAACATCGTTGAGTGCCTATGTCTTGCCATCTCCCAAGACACCAGACCAAAAAGATGCAGGTGTAGAGGAAGATTGTAGGCCAGCTGGTAGTGCAGATGCTCAGCGCTCCTCTGAAGATTTCCAATTTGTCACTAATAGCGATGAGCCGCTAAAATTCAGGGCCACTTCTACTCCAATTTCTCTTTCAACAGAACGACAGAGGTCTATCACTAGAGCAGCGTCAGCTGGTGCATTGGAAAATAAGAAACTACCACCAAAACCGTCAGTCAAATTTGACACTGCAGTTTATAACGCACAGGATGCTTCAAGGGAATCTAGGGCATCCCTACCGAAGCAAAAGAACTATGGAAATTTTGTTCGAAAGTTTTCTGGAGGTTGGAAGAATATTTCTTCCAAATTGAAAAAGCAAAAACCAAACGACAAGCCCCGAACCCCAATCATTGACAGTGACGAATACGAGTCGCTTTTTGCGGAAAAGCTCGAACCGGCAATAGCTGTTGTTGGTGATGACGAAATGGATACCACTACAACTGATGAGTCTAGTTCGTCTACCGGGTCGTACACTACCAACGACACAACACAATCACCAGATATTCAACAATCCAAATCATCGCCAGGCCAATTTCAACTTCATCCAAATGTCATGAGGAATGGCAGCCTGAGCATGTCGTTACAACAGCCATCGATTGATTTGCAACAAAAACTGAATAACGCCACCAGTAGTGGTATTGGCGCTACCAAATCAATTTTGGAAGAAGAAGAGCCAAACGCGTTGGATTCTGTCAAGAGCAGTGGCACGGATCAATCTGTTGCAACTGCCATTGAGACGCCTCAAGCAACCCCGCCAATTGAAAGGGCACCAGTTATCATGACTGATGGTGATCAGCGAATTGTGCTTTTCAAAGGACTTGCTTTAATTTCACAATGGAAAAAAGATGCGTGGGTCTCACTCTTTCATCAGGAAATCCATATTGAAGTTGCAGTTACCGCAGAAGGCGGTGTGATTACTGGTGACATACCCGGAGAACGATACACTGAAGGTCCCCTAATCTCTGTCATGCTTTCGCCAAAGAATGACGTACAAAAATCCACCGTGTTGGATGTTCAAATCAGTCAAACTACCCACATCACGATGTTCCGTTTGCGAAGTTGGTTCCTTGCAGACAAGTTTTTTGAAGCTGTCCAGACGAGTCGCAAGGATTTTACAAACCAACCACTGTTATACGCCGCGAGAACGAACCCATCTGCATTGAGCGTTGCTCCAAGTATGGCATCTAGCAGCTCGTCCTTAGGCAGCATGGCAGCGGCTCTTCCTACACCACCTCCGCCACCTTCCGCATTGCAAGAGAGCAGTGCTAACAATGGCACCCTGTTTGCTAATGGTAAGATGGATGAATTGCTCCTTTTGAATGAGCTAAAGTGCAAGTTATATAAACGAGAGCCCAATGGCAAATGGAGCCCAGCATTTGATATTCAAATGACAGTCTACAGCGTCCCAGAGACGAATAGAAAGAAGCTCAAGCTGGTCTGCGGCAAAGGAGAAGATAAACAGGTCATTTTTCAACAGAGCCTTAAACCTATCTGCTTCCAACGAATGGGTAAAGTCGGAATTTCAATTCGACGACAGGATGATGTGACTGGGCCAGAAGAAATCATTTACATGGTACAGTTGAAGGGAGACAAGGAGGCCCGATATGTTAACGATTTATTGACAAGTGAGTAATAATAATAATAATATAATACATGTAATTTTTTCTATGCGTTATTTTCTATTTACAGCATTTTGAAGGGGGTCAAACAAATTACACTCATAGTTTTAAATACATAACTTGTTTGCCCTTTCCCATTTTTTTTTCAGCTTCACTTCGACATACCAGCAAGAATATAGGCGCTACCTAAATACCTTCTAGCGTCGGCATGATTAACATCATGAGTGTCTTCGACTTCTCCCCATAGTTCGGTTTGATGGGCGGTCTCCAAGTTGACGAGATCGGCGACCTTATCGACTGATTCCATTTGTTTCAGGATCATCAATCCGGCGATCATAGATTTAGCAGTGATGGTAGCTCGCTCGATGGCCGCGAGCTGCCAGTCGCTTAACCCGTCCAACCAAATTTGGACCGTCTGCTTAGTTTCTTCAGATTGGAAGTTCCCAAACAACGAAGTATCACTATCAAGCCAGTTCAATCTCACCTTCCAAAAATCCTCAGCCTTATTGATGACTGGTCTATATTGTTCTTCCTGAGAAATTCTGAGTTTGCCCTCGCAGTCAGAGGATGGGGCGAAGACGAGTAAGGTATCTGTATCAAGATATGGCATAAGGTATTGGACAACACCTTCTCGCTCTTCCGGTGAGATTCCGAGATCAATAGCTCGTGCAGCCAAAGAAGTCAATGGAAGGGAATGGGCCTTGATCTTTAAGCTGGTGATAACAGACCATTCCTGAGCCAAAAGATGGGCCATCGTTGAACTTGGAACGATTAACGGATGACCCTTGGGGGTCTTGATTGGAGTTGAATCTAATGCCACAACGTATTGTTTACCGTCAGTATGTGGCTTGACGTCTACTTTGGTCCAGAATTTTTCCAGCGTTCGTTCTGCTCTGTTGGTTTCCGTTTTGGCGTTGGATTCGACTCTGGTAGAATACAACGCTCTAGTGAACACAGACTTGGAGAATCTTTTGCTATTTCTCAATATTAATCGTGCTGGAGAGAGCATATTAGCTAAGGTTAGTGAGAACGCTTTTTGAATTATTTTTTG
>JAJLUK010000052.1:0-94867 GCA_030570055.1 Blastobotrys chiropterorum
GTCTTACTCGTGTCAATCTTAACATTTCGCTTCTGCCCTGTTGGGAGGCGTGTTCCGCTCCTCATTTGAACTTTCCTCATCCGACGACGTCATTCGGGTCGATAAATTTCGGACTATAAATTCGGGCGCCGTGGGGCTATCTAGAATGGACAGTTCGTGTTGAGGGATGAACCTTGGGAAGAAATATGCAAATACTGCCAGGGCGACTAGAACGCCGGGAAACCCAACCGCTGCCACAGTTTGCGTAATTGCAACCTCTGCTCCTGTCCCCAGGACCTGAAGAGCGACAAAGAAATACAGCCAGCCCTGTCGGCATTTCAGCAGCGGATGCTTTGGGCTGATCAGCTTTCGGTCAGACAATACAAACAGCAAATTCTCAACTACCGGATTCCCAATCAACCCAGTAATCCCCATGATCCAGAACAACCCTGCCAACACCGCCTGTGGTACCAGTCCTAGGACGATCAAAAGCGGCCCGGACATTGTGCCCAAAGTTAGGAGCCCCTGGACAGTATTGGTAAAACGTTGTTCAATCACAGAGTCGTTATACGTTTCAATTTCTTTGTGCTGGTGGATCTCATGAACCCTCGTTTTGACCACGCACAGAGATGCTGTGTGCAGCGGAGCCTGTGGAATCAGCCCATTGGGAGCCGGTATGCCCAAAATCCCCGCAACTCCCGTTGTGATGCCTAACAGGAAGAAATCCCAATGAAATCCCGGAGGCTTCTTTAGCGGAAACCGAGATGCTTGGCACATTAACGACGAAACGTTGTGATCAAAGTAAAACAAAAATGTCAACAGCAGCGCAAACGGAATGGCAAGGAACACCTCTCCAATTCCAATTTCCCAGAATCGAATAAACCATCCTCCCCTATCAGTCGTTGGGGCAAACGACTTTGATATTGGTAACGTTTTCATCTTGATATTCAGGTGACCTCCGAAATGCACAAAGCCAGTGAAAAAGACCAGCGTCAATGGGGTGCCGTAGTCGGCAAAAATCTTCCGCACCCAGCCTTTAAACCATTTGGTCTTGTTCCCGATCAAAAATGCTGCAATCCCCACAATACCCATTAGCAATGCAACCACAATGCCCAAAAATGCTGATTCATTGTTGCGATGAGAATTATTGAACTCTCGCGTGAGCAATTGAACACCCTTTTGAATGTAAATGATGCAAATAAAGCAGCCA
Source organism: Blastobotrys chiropterorum (assembly GCA_030570055.1). Taxonomy (NCBI): domain Eukaryota; kingdom Fungi; phylum Ascomycota; class Dipodascomycetes; order Dipodascales; family Trichomonascaceae; genus Blastobotrys; species Blastobotrys chiropterorum. The sequence continues at coordinate 1,190 of JAJLUK010000052.1, forward strand.
AAAAGGTCACACGAGTAGGTGGTCACATATCGCAGACAGTTCACCCAGTTAAATATAGCAATGACGATGTGCATCACCATAGACCAGAGGCAGACCCACGCCATAAACGGGAAATACGCAGTTCCTCTTGGAGCCACGATCGCATACACAGTATAGTTAAAAATGGCAATAGGTCCGGTAACACCCACAATACACAATGGTTGGCACGAAAACACGCCGAATACTACTCCAGCCAAGGAAGATGCTAGCAAGACCTCGTTAACCCCATATGAGTTGTTTGTCTTGTCAAACATGTCCTGAGCAAAGGCGATAGCTGGTAGTAAATTGGTGAAATACATGAAAACTGTGGATGGGATTATTCGATAATTGAATGCATCCTTCCAATCGGACGGGTAGTACGGTATTCGTCCTTTGACATCTTTGTACATCCCTTTGAACGGCGAGCCAAAGAAGAGTTTAAATATAGATCCAATGGTCATTGTTCAAACGGGTCCATCTATGCATAACGTTAAAACGTCGGTGAATGTGAATTAGTTTGGCACGGCATAACTCGCCAGGACTAGCTATGCAATGTTCGGCAATTGAATTCGAACATTGCGAACAATTACGTCGATTAGTCAGAATTGTCTGCTTATGTAATCAGAGTCCCCGCAGAAAAAGGAAGTTGGCCCTTGCCGACGAAATAGGTATCAAAGCCGAGTGAATAAGCGTGGTTCATCCATTCACAACATTGCAGTATAAAATTGTTCTTCGGAGATATGTAATTCAGGTTACGTCCCATAAGCTACAATCTAGCAGACTCAAATACATGTGTCGCGTTGCGCGTCACAAATTAGGGAGCGCCGCACAGCTGTGCGGGTTAACGATCTCAATCGATGCCGTCTTATCAAAGCGCATGCAAACAACCAACTACTATCCGGAAGGTGAAGTGTATCAACGGTTGAATTAAACAGACTAGTGGTAGCTTTGTGCTAAATATATAATTGTAGAATTTAGAAAAGTGATATATGTCACAAACACACAAGCATACCGGAAGGGGTGGGTGTTACCATATGCATAGACCCAGGCTCCATTCGCACCTGAGTAAAAACTGTATAGTCACCAACTCACGAAACTGCATCCACAATCCCCATTCTTGGCAGACGCATTTTAACGGTTGTTCGGTTTTTTGCCGACCTTTCTACCCCAGTTATAATGAGTGCATGCGAGGCACTTGAGGGGTAAATCATAATTGTGAACAATAGCCGGCTGAAAAAAAGGGTGGGGAATTCCGCCGATCAGATAACGATAGCGCTGAGGTCAATAGGCAGTGGATGACTAACGCGCAGTCCCAGTGGTCATTGGATTATCGCTGAATGTAAAGGAGCACGGAAAATGAGGTCGCTACGTATGCTAGTTATACGCTGCGGCAGGTTTCCGGTAGTGCATACAATACGAACCTTTGCAGTGTTGCAATGGACTGTGGTTCCGGAAATTGATGCGCACAAGTGCATGAATTAACGGTATGCCCACTAGTTACAGGGTTGGAAATTCAGACTCGGTAAAGACCAACTATGTCTGCGGCTAAGCCCGAGCCCATACGCCAAGTATTGTGGATATGCAAGGAGTGGCGAAAACTAACAATCAGGATGATGGAATGAAGTGGATATTGCGTAACGTGGCTCAGTGAGAGTTACCCAGAATCTGCCAAAAATAATACTGGTCACATAGCCGAGACATAATACCCACCCCACCCTCGCTGATAAAGGAGCCGCCGGAGAGACATCGCCAGCCTCTAGGATCGCTGGGGATGTGTATGCCCTGCGGGCGGCCTTCTTTTCTAGAAAAGAAGCAAAAGCACTTCCAGTCTCGCAGAGCTACCTTTTTTGCTTCCGGTGGCAGCTCCAATCCCCAGAGGATGCATATTTGTGGCTTTCTTTTCGGAGGCACAATAACCCACACAACATCGTGCCAGCGCTGAAATATGCATATGCCCATACTGCAACATTTGCGCCAGGAACGACTGAGGGTGACAATATGCATATTCCATCAGCCTTCTAATCCAGTAATACAACAAATATATTAAAATCTAGGTATACATTAAAGAAATTAAGCAAAGGCGCCAATAACGCAGGTCAAAGCGAGGGTACCAACAATGGCCTTGGAGACCTTGACGATACCAGCGTTGGAAGACTCGGCAGCAGAGGTGCCAGAGCCAGAAGCGGAGCCGGAGGAAGAGCCAGAGGAGGAACCACCGGTAGAAGAACCAGTGGAGGAACCGGTTGCAGCAGAACCAGAGCCAGAGCCAGTGGCAGAAGCGGCGCCGGAGCCAGAGCCGGTAGCGGAAGCAGAGCCGGAGCCAGAGCCAGCAGCAGAGGAAGCGCCAGAAGCAGCAGAGCCAGCGGCAGAAGAGGCACCGGAGGCGGCGGAGCCGGCAGCAGAAGTGGCAGCAGAGCCGGCAGAGCCAGCAGCAGAACCAGCGCCGGAGGCAGCAGATTCAACGGCAGACTTGGCGCTAGTGACAGCACCGCCAGCAGCTGAACCAGCAGCAGAGGCACCTGAGGCAGCAGCGTTAGCAGCGCCAGAGGCAGCGGAGGCAGCACCGTTGGAGGCGACAGCAGACTTGGCAACCGAGGCGGCACCAGCGACGTCAGAGACGTCAGCACGCTTGTTGAAGTTCACGTTCTCGAGCTTTTGGGCAAGCTTCTTGATTTCGTCCTCGGTACCGCTTGGCAATTGAATGTCCTTGCCAGAGACACCGGAAGGAAGGTATTTAACAACTTGAGATGGAAGATCGAAACCCATTTTTGTATGTGTGATATAAATAAAAAAGAGAGAAAGGTAGGTTAGCGATATTTGGCTGGAAGATTGGGGCCTATTTATATTCATCGCCTTGTGTATCAGGTCCGCACCAGCGATTATCAGGAGGGTTGCCTAAACGAGCTGCAGTTCACAAAACAAGCTGGAATGTGAAGACGCCCCATTTGCTTTTTTTGGCTGCATCGTCCATGTGGGGTTCCTCTTAGCTTTTCCAACGCTTCGGCCAAAAAGGGGTACATATCGATAACGCTGGGTTGCCTTCAGGGTCTGGCCGATGAAGATTTGCAGCATCATGAGTGTATCGAGGACTTTTTCTTACCATTTCCCAGAACATCTCGCCAGCTAGCTGCACTCAGACCGCCCTTTTTGACAAGGCCCTTTCCCACTTTCTGACGCCATAACCTTCCAACACCTTCGGTACAAATTTGCATATGATGATGTGCATCTTACATAAGCCGACCTGGCAGTGTTGCTCCAATGTTCGAGATATTAGCTAATCCGCACAAAACGGGCAACAGGCGTCCAGGTATAGCAACTATAGCGGGCAGTGTGCTATGATGTGCCAAAAAAAAGTTTTGACACCATTCGGAGTCCTCTCCATGACGATGAAGGGATGAAAATCCAGAAAATCAACTCGCTTAATAACGCTGGAAGGTACTCTCTCCACAGGGCCTTGGCATTCAGGAACCATCTGTGATAATACGATGGGGCTATGCAGTCGTCCCCATCCGTGGATTCCATACCAACTCGCAAGAGCGTGCATGAGTCTAAACAAACTGGCCCCGCCTAGCACGCTCACTCAAAACAAAGAGTCCCACTCTGCCGACGATCGTTACGCGAGCTCGCGCAACATTTATGCATATTTTTCAAACATTCGGGCGCCATTATCTTCTGCGGGGACGGCACTGTGTTCCATATTTGAAGAGAGGCGGCGAAAAGAGAGGTACATATTCGGATTCGCTGCAGAGTCGTAGAGAAGGGCCGAAAAGAAAGGTAGGTGAAAGAGGGGAACTCCGCAGTATGCATGCATCACGATAAGAGATACACGCCGCAGACCATGCGGTGAGATTGTGGTTTTGGTTCCTGAAATAAGGGGTGGTGCAACCGAGGTTTTGGTTTGGCCTTTGACGTTCTTTGTGTGGGAACAGACATATTCTGGCCAGACAAACCTGAGTCAATGTTGTACCATACAATGTGGAAGTGAGCTTGGAAAGACCGAACTGGCACCCTTTGTTAGCCATTCACCTGAATTCCGGACCTGTGGTAAAACTGATCAGCATGCCGTTTTTGGGCAGTCTTTGGCTCGGTATATATGACGGCTCGAGATAATTGACAATCTCGAAAATTGTCTCATTCCCTTGTCAAATCAAGGCCTCGCAGAGCTACCTTTTTTGCCTCTTTTCGGAGAAAAAAGAAGCCGCCGGAGGCAGTTAAACAGCTCCTATTCAAAGCAAACGCACTCCTACGCCCAGACTCCTCAGGGCCTCCGTTTGCCTGGCCCACAACAAAATGTGACCCTACTATACGGTTGATCGTCCGCATTGCATACGCATACTTGGCTTTTCAATTTAGGCCTATTTTTGGCACTGTGGTCCCAAAGCGCTAGCTCTAGCCGCAGCGCAGAGGGACGCGCCAAAAAAAAAAAAAAAATTGTCGGAGGTGGTATGTCGGGATGCCGACGCCGAAGGCCCTACCCCAAAAAACAGTCACAAACATTTCAGCCCTCAAGCACCGTGCCCAGTTATATCCGCTGTGTAGGCGCGGGCACAGACACTACCAGCCCCAGCGGGCGTGGGTGTGTGATGGAAAATGAAAAAAAGGTTTGCACACAGTCAACACCACACCACAGTCTCGACACTAAAAACCAACCATGGGTGCCTACAAGTATCTCGAGGAAATCAACCGTAACAAGCAATCTGACGTTCTCCGTTTCTTGCTCAGAGTCAGATGCTGGGAATACCGTCAACTCAACGTCTGCCACCGTGCCTCTCGTCCATCCCGTCCAGATAAGGCCAGACGTCTCGGATACAAGGCCAAGCAAGGATTCGTCATCTACAGAATCCGTGTTAGAAGAGGTAACCGTAAGAGACCTGTTCCAAAGGGTGCTACCTACGGTAAGCCAACCAACATGGGTGTCAACCAGCTCAAGTACCAAAGAGCCCTCAGAGCCACTGCTGAAGAACGTGTTGCTAGAAAGGCTCCAAATCTCCGTGTCTTGAACTCCTACTGGGTCAACCAAGACTCCACTTACAAGTACTTCGAAGTCATCCTCGTTGATCCTCAACACAAGGCCATCCGTCGTGATGCCAGAATCAACTGGATCGTCAACCCAGTCCACAAGCACCGTGAAGCTCGTGGCCTCACTGCTACCGGCAAGAAGTCCAGAGGTATTAACAAGGGTCACTTGTTCCACAACACCTCTGCTGGTAGAAGAAAGACCTGGAAGAGACAACAGACTCTTTCTCTCTGGAGATATCGTCACTAGATTTAGTTTTTTTGTATCCTATCTTGTGTGTTATGTCTAATAAAAAAGTAACAAACATTTCTCCATCAATTGAGCGTGTATTGGACGCTCATCGTCTCCGGCGTCTTCTTCTCCGTAAAAGAGGCGAAAAGGGTACCTCCGCTTCCCGGAGAATGTGGGTAATCCAGTGCCGCTGCTTCTTTTCTAGAAAAGAAGGCTGCCTGCAAGCAATTGCCTTCCCCAGTGGTCTCCGTAAGGTATAGTGCCTCGGGTAGCTTCGCCTCGCGGAGGATGTGTATAAGCCAGTGCTTTTGCTTCTTTTCTGAAAAAGACCGCATGCAGGAAATACACTTCCAGCGGTCCTATAAGATTAGTAGTGCCAACCTCAATTGCACCCGAAACCAATTCAAATCTGCTCATATCTTCATTACACGACTACTGAAATGTCCCGCCAATCATTGCATCCAACCTCATCCGGGTCCACGAAGGGAGTACCTTAGAGCACACAAGTGCTCGGAAGGTCAGATGCACCCAAGATTGACTGTTTGTTCTCCAGCGGAGCAATTGAAATTCACGTACGTCCTGGGCAGACTCCGGTAACGGGTCCGCCTCATAGGAATGCTTTCAACTCCAAGCTGTTAAATTTGCGTTAAGGAAGGAAAAGAGTTCGTTTGGGAAACGTTGGGGCTTTTTATAGTTGAAAAATTGAAATTTTTTTTTTTTTTTCACGTTACCCGGCGTGTCACGGCCCTATCAACCCAATCACATTTTGGGTAGAGTCTCTGCGGCGGCGGTTGGCGAACGGCACACACCCAATTTACTGGACCAAAGGGACTTATTACTCACAAAACACAATTTTTGGTTTGAGAATTTTTCCCGCCGAAACTTGACTATCTATTGTGTTCCGAATATTACAATGTCCAAGAGTACAAAGACTGCCATCATCTCAGTCTACGACAAGACTGGGCTGCTCGACCTTGCAAAGGGCCTGGTCAACAACAATGTCCGGATCTTGGCCTCTGGTGGTACTTCTCGTATGATCAAGGAAGCTGGCTTCCCCGTGGAGGATGTCTCTGCCATCACCCATGCTCCAGAGATGCTTGCCGGCAGAGTTAAGACCCTTCATCCTGCTGTGCATGCGGGCATTTTGGCCAGAAACATTGAAAGCGATGAGCAGGACATGGTCAACCAGGGCTTTGACAAGGTTGATTACGTTGTCTGCAATCTGTATCCTTTCAAGGAAACCATCTCCAAGGTGAACGTTACTGTGGAAGAAGCAGTCGAGGAAATTGACATTGGTGGTGTCACTTTATTACGAGCCGCTGCAAAGAACCATGCTCGTGTCACCATTCTTTCTGATCCTAATGACTACCCACTCTTCTTGGAAGAGCTCGGAAAGGGCGAGATCTCCCAATCCTCTAGAAACAACTTTGCCCTCAAGGCATTTGAGCACACTGCCGAGTATGACTCGACAATTGCGGATTTCTTCAGAAAGCAATACTCTGAAGAAGTTTCCCAGCTCCCACTTCGTTATGGCGCCAACCCACATCAAAAGCCCGCCCAGGCTTTTGTCACCAAGGGCGAGCTCCCATTCAAGGTCCTTTGCGGTTCCCCAGGCTACATCAACTTGCTTGATGCTCTCAACTCGTGGCCATTGGTCAAGGAGCTCTCAGCTTCGCTCAACCTTCCTGCTGCCGCTTCGTTCAAGCACGTTTCCCCAGCCGGTGCTGCTGTTGGCCTGCCATTGACGGAGGAAGAAAAGCAACTCTACTTTGTCCAAGACATTGAGAACCTGTCTCCTTTGGCCAATGCCTACGCCAGAGCTAGAGGTGCAGATAGAATGTCCTCCTTTGGTGACTTTATTGCTCTTTCCAACAAGGTCGACCTTCCAACTGCTCAAATCATCTCTAAGGAAGTTTCTGATGGTGTCATTGCCCCAGGCTATGAACCAGAAGCCCTCGACCTTCTCAAGAAGAAGAAGGGCGGTAAATACTGCGTTCTCCAGATTGATCCAGATTACAACCCTGATCCAATTGAAACTCGTCAAGTTTACGGTATTTCCCTCTCCCAAAAGAGAAATGACGCCGTCATCAACGCCTCCACTTTTAGAGAAATCGTCTCTGCCAACAAGGACATCACAGAACAGGCTCTTATTGACTTGACCGTGGCTACCATCGCCCTCAAGTTCACTCAATCCAACTCTGTGTGCTACGCCAAGAATGGTATGGTCATTGGCCTCGGTGCTGGTCAACAATCCCGTATCCACTGTACTCGTCTTGCTGGTGACAAGGCTGATAACTGGTGGCTCCGACACCACCCAAGAGTCCTCTCCTTCAAGTGGGCTCCAGGTACCAAGAGACCAGACAAGTCCAATGCCATTGACCTTTACGTTTCCGGTCAAATCCCTACCGAAGGCCCAGAAAAGGAGCAATACGAGTCCAAGTTCACTGAACTTCCAAAGCCACTCACTCAAGAGGAGCGTGCCGAATGGATTGCTAAGTTGAACGATGTGGCTGTTTCTTCTGACGCCTTTTTCCCATTCCCAGACAATGTTTACAGAGCTGTCAAGTCTGGTGCCAAGTACATTGCTGCCCCATCTGGTTCCGTCCAAGACAAGGCTGTTCTTGAAGCTGCAAACTCCTATGACGTTGTCTACGTCGAAAACAACATCCGTTTGTTCCACCACTAAGCCTGTGATCATCGTTTTTCGACCCCTCTCTCCGTTCACCCTTGACTCTAACAACAAGCGTATAATAATATCGTGTATATAAAATGTATGACTCCAAGATATATGCATATATTTTATCAGGAAAGAAAAATTGGCGGGCTGATTAAATTTGTTGGTCATTATGTAGTGTACAAATATCTATGCAGTGTATAATTGTAATCCTCTAGAAAGATCGTTCCAGGATACACTTTCGGAACTGGAACTTTTACCGACAGAATTTCCGATTTGCGATACTTGATAAGCCAGATTGACATTCCCAGTGTGCAAACTTCTCAGCAGTAAAATGTCCTTGGCTAGGGACTTGTGCTGTTCTGATTTGGCGTTACTGATAATACCCGCCAGCACATTGTTGTATAATAATGTCTCTTCGTTCTTATTAAACGGCATGTTTATGAGACGTTTGACATTGCTTTTCGGATCATTCTCTAAACTAAACTCAACCATAGTAGTCAGCAAGTCCAATTTGATGTCTGGGGAAGCAGTTCTGATAAAGTCCAACCCCGAACTCAAGGAAACGGCGCATAACGTGGTCATGTAGGTGGCAATTGTTTCTTGTGACACTAGTTTCGGGTTGTTGGTGCACAAATAGGACATGACATATTCATTCTTTCCTTCAGTTGCCGTTAAATATGCTTCAACAATTTTATCATGGAAAGTCGGTGTCACCAATGGGTGAGACAGGTGGACAAGAGACTTGTTAAATTGTAATCGGTCCAAGTGCCAGAACCCATTCACCAGTTCACGGTATCCAACAGGGAGATCAATCTCGTCTGCATAGTACTGTGGTAAGTTATCTCCCATGGTGAGTTCTGGTGGAAAGTCTAGAAATAAATAATAAGTAAGGCAAGCTTGGTTGAGCTCCTTTACGGTGCTTTGTTCGTGAATTGTTTCGACTAACGCATTCAACGCTTCTTTATCCTTTGGAGGGAATAATGTAGTAGTGTCGAGGTCAATTAACTGTTTAGCTAAAACATCAAAGAATAATAATCCTCCGAGTTTTTTCCGGGCATCCTGAATAGCCCGAACTGTGCTTTTATTATAGGGTGACTCTTTGACAGACGTCACCAGTGCCTGGGCGAAAGGTACTTCCATTGTGATTATTGGTTTTTTGTACTTTCCTTCGAACGAGGGTGATGAAAAGTCAAATAAGTTTCGCGTCCAGCGCACCCACAAAATAAATACTACGCCGCATATCTATGCGGCTTGAACAGTTTTGGTATGAATATTAGCTAATAGAATCACAAGTTTCTTCGGGGCTAATCGCGATTCTTCCCGTTTTATGCGTACGCAATGAGGGATAAAAAAGGGCATACTGGATTTATAATTTATGGTGTGAGGCTTGCTATGTGAATATGATATGCGAGTAGATCTGCAAAAGTGCAGGAGCTCCCGCATCGATACTATGCGTAAGATATATGCACTGAGTATTCAGGAATTCTCATCGTGTATGCATATGCGCATACGGAGCCCCCGTAATTATACTGGTGCTCAATTTTACTGCATAACTTTATGCATATTACAATTGTACCCATAAACCAACGAATTTAGAGACGTGTTCCTATCCCTTCGAATAAGTTCCTGTCAATTTAAGCATATGCCGCTTGCGTGTTCCCTTTCACTACGCCTAGGTTAAAAAAAAATCTGGATATTATCCGTTTGAATGCTAAAATCCACTGCCCCTTACTGCTCACTGCCACATTATTTCAACTAAAGCAACCAAGTAGGTTTGGGAAATTTATTGCTACTAAGATTTATTCTTATATATCTCAGAGCGCCTTTGGACACCATATAACCAATGATTCTAATAGATGTCGGAGGATTCGCAAAAATCTGCCATCATGTCCCGTTTGGGGGCAGGAGGGATCGAAGTGGCAGAAGAATCTGACATTCACACTGAAATGGAAGTAGAGTACCTGACACAAAAAGTAAATTCATTGTCAGTTGAGAAATGCTACGAGATCATCAAACGACATCAAAAATACCACGCAGACGATCCAAATTTCCCACATAAGCTATTTACTTTCCTCGACGATGAAGACCAGTCATCTGGGTTCGAAGAAAAAGTGAAGCTAGAAGCGGCAATTTTGGAATACCACTCGCCATACCCGGAGGTAAGAGCAGTAGCCGACCCAACTGATGATGTGACAAGTGAATGTGAAACATTAAGGGCCTATGTCTTGGGGTTGGTCTGGGTCATGATCGGCACTGGAATAAACCAATTTTTTTCTACCCGCCAGCCATCAATTTCAGTGTCGGGTTCACTTTTGCAGCTGCTGATTTACCCCTCTGGAAGGCTATTCGCATGGCTCTTACCAGACACTCAAAATTCAAAGAGGTGGTTTATCCAACCTATAAACCCCGGGTCATGGACCCAAAAGGAACAAACATTAGCTACTATAATGTTTAATATTACACACGCTCTCCCGTATGTTTCGACACAAATATTCGTTCAAAAATTGCCAATGTTTTATAACCACACATGGGCCGGTCCTGGGTATCAATTTTGTTTGGTGTTTTCAACGCAACTCTTAGGATTTGGGATTGCGGGACTTATGAGAGGGATATTGGTCTACCCGCCTGAATGTATCTGGCCAACCAATCTGCCTATTTTAGCACTGAACAAGGCATTACTTCGACCGGAGCCAAAATTCACCACCGAAGGTGGGTGGACGATTTCCAGGTATCGGTTCTTCATCTATACATTTCTTGGATCCTTTTTATATTTTTGGTTCCCCGATTACCTCTTTGAAGCTCTGTCTAATTTCAACTGGATGACATGGATTTCACCTAAAAACGTATTGCTAGGTACAATTACTGGTATGTACGGGCTTGGAATCAACCCCCTTCCCACTTTCGATTGGAATATTATTAACACGAACGACGCACTGGTGACTCCGTTCTTCTCTTATACAAATTATATCATCGGGGTACTTTTTTCTGGTTGTGTGCTGATTCCGATTCTCTATTTCAAGAACATCAAATGGACTAGTTATCTCCCTATCAATTCGAATGCAGTCTTCACAAATAAGGGAGAGATTTATGACGTCTCTAAGATACTGACAGATGGAATATTGGATGAAAAGAAATATCAAAACTACTCGCCGCCGTTTTATTCTGCGGCCAGTTTGATTGTTTATGGGGCATTTTTCCTATATTATCCAGCGTCCATTGTTTATTCGCTGTTGTACCATCGGAAGATTATATACAAAGGATGTCGCCATATTGGTGAGGCTATGAAGAGGCTCTTTATAAGAAGCAAAAACAAGGTGGCATGCTGTTTCAGCGGCCATCGGCCGTTACCTAGCTCAGATCAAGGTGAAATGAATAGAAGGTCTGCAATGGCCGGGTTCACTGACTCTCATTCGAAAATGATGGGAAATTATAAAGAGGCACCGGATAGGTGGTATCTCGGTGTCCTATTGTTAGCAATTGCCTTAGGAATCGCTAGTGTAAAAGCGTACCCCACAGATACTCCCGTGTGGGGCATCTTTATGGCCCTGGGGTTGGGCACAGTATTTCTTATACCAAATGGGCTAATGATGGCAATGACAAATATGAGCATTGGGTTGAATGTATTGAGCGAACTCATTGCCGGCTATGCTCTTCCAGGGAAGGGGACGGCAATGATGATTATTAAGGCATTTGGGTACAATACCAATATTCAGGCATTGCGGTTTGTAACGGACTTGAAACTGGGGCACTACGCTAAAATCCCTCCACGCGCAACATTCCGATGCCAGTTACTGGCAACGATTGTTTCTGGGGCAGTCACTATAGGAGTGGTCAATTGGCAGGCAGAAAACTACAAAGGAATCTGTAAGCTTGATCAGCCGGAGAAATTCACTTGCCCCCACGAGAGAACGTTTTTTTCAGCGTCAATTGTGTGGGGAGTTATTGGGCCCAAACGAGTGTTCTCACGTTTGTACCCCGGATTAAAATATTGTTTTCTGGCCGGTTGCTTTGTGCCATTACCATTTTATTTTCTGGACTGGTACTTCTCATGGCGACATCCGCATAGGGAAAACTTTTTTAAACATGCGCACCCTTTGGTGTTAATTGCCGGGATGCTGACTTACGCCCCCTACTCTATAGCCTTTTACATTGTCGGATATTATTTCTCGATAATGTCGCATAAAGTAATACGACAGAGACATCCGCACTGGTGGAATCGATACAATTATATTCTTTCGTGCGGATTAGACTCTGGAGTAGCATTCTCGGCGGTGATCATATTCTTTTCTGTGCAGTTCAAAGGCTACACCTTGAATTGGTGGGGGAATTTTGTGCCCTCTCAAGGTTATGATGGAGCTCATGGATGGCCCCTAATAAGTACTCCTCCCAAAGACGGCTTTGGGCCTGCTAAGGGCAATTTTCCGTAAAATTTATGGGAAAATATATTATTAATTGTAATGTCTATTGCAATGCGTAAGATGGCCTTTCAACCGGATCTGTTAAATATGCATTTGATCCTGACGCAAGGCCAATTGGAGCAGATGGCGAATGGAACTGTGGGTGCTGGAACTGTTGCGGATATAAGTGGTGACGGCTATTGTCCTTGTAATATGCCTTAGCTCGTGCGAATCCGAAAACAACGTTTGCTACATAGCAGGCACCAACAAACGCGAGAATAAATACGATTATGGTTTTGTGAGAAAAGGTATTGACGAAGGAGTCGATAATCTCCGCCAAAGTTTCCGCCGACACTTTCATTCTTCTTATTCCCTGAGCATCCATGTCCATACACTTTTCGAGTCTCGTGCACTCGTCATGGAGCGCCGGCGGCCTAATATCCGGTCGGCAATCATTTTCTAAATAGAGGCGTGTACACTGAGAAACTTCAACCAAAAGTTCACTAGAGTATGTTTCTATCCGTTTATCCACGTCTCTCCAAAACGTTATCAGTGTGCTGCTGATGATGTATAGTACAATTAGAATGAGTGAGATGTTGAATGCCAGTTGCAGGTAAGTGCTGACGAGATACGGCATGTTGGAAGTTGTGCTGCCCGATGCAGTGGGCTGATATATCGAGTTTGGTTCATTATGGTCCTCGGATGAATGTCGTGTAGAATCAGTTGTGTTATCCTTATTATCTTTCTCCTCAGCCTCAGCAGGCGGCTCAGTCTGGTACTTTTCCGTACCAACAGGCCCATCTTTACTCTCATCATCTGCTGGTCCTTGAAATAGAACCAACCCTTTTTCTTCTCCGACTGCCATTCGAGCACCCAATTCCGTCGGAGAGAGGAGATAATTGCGCTTACGCGGAGTCATCTGCGGTTCTAGGGGCCTTTCTGTGCTCGCAGACTCTCGTTTCTCCGCTTTTGCGTTTGATGGCGACAGTGGTGGTGGTTGAAAGTCTTCCATCTCCACGTCGGGTTTTTCAGGCACATAATCCTCCATACTCACGTCCCCATCTTCCACGCGATCAAAACTGTTAACATCCTGCTCAACGTCCATCAGGCTCTGCTTCATGCTATCGACCTCAAATCCATTATACCGTGATCGTCTGTCCACGTCGTTGAGGGAGTCCATGATTCCCCCGACGTTGAAGGGGTCGGCCATGTTGATGTTGTGAAAAATCAAACCCTATCGGAGGTCCGTCTCCGGATTATCAACGAAGCTGATAGCGCAACTCACACAGTAAGAAGTCACTGCTCGGTCCTAGAGGATAATACGTGCCAACGGGGCTGCGTTCTTTTACAGAGACTGTGCTGAAACGTTTAGTGGCCTCGCAGAGCTACCTTTTTTGCTTCTTTTCGGAGAAAAAAGAAGTCGCCGGAGGCACCACCGGCCCTCTAGGACGACTGGCGCTGCGTCCTCTGTGAGAAGCCCCTTTAATAGAAAAGAAGCGAAAGTGCTGATACAGGGCTGTTCGATGCGCTACATTGTCGGCTTAACGAATCCGTCGGAGGTACTATCACTACCCTGCCCGTAGATCACTGTAGAAAAAACCTCTTGCGATAAACTCACTTTAACAACTATGTAATAATACTAAACGTTCTACATGTAAAAACAAACTAGTAGACCAAATGGTGTCCGCGATACTTGAAATCATGACGAGTCTTTGGAACCGCAGCAAACGCAGCCTTATTCGGCTTGGTTCGTTCTGGGAAACCCTTGAGCGACTTGGCGTAGGTTGCAACAGAGTGTCCAATAAGCTTAGTGTTGACTACCCAAGCATCATAGGCAAGGTTGTCAAGGTCGTCGCACAGCTGATGGTAGCATGGATCGAACTGCTCGCCGGCGACACCACCAAACATCTCAACTTCCTCAGGAGTCTTGTGAACCTCGGCGCCAGTAGCAACACCACCGGCTGGAATGTCATGTTCAATGAAGCCAACATAGTCACTTCTGCCGTCAAATGCGATGAAAGTGTAGTTCAGGCCATTGTCCTTATAAAAGTCAATGTAAAGATCGCGAAGTTCTTCAGAGCCGACTGGGTTTGCTTCGTTGGTGGCATTGTAAATTTGATAGGCAAAGTTGGGCGAGGCCATCATGTCGTAGTCCATAAACAATCTAACCTTGTGGTTTTCTTCTGGGCTTAGACTGGCAGCGTAGTGGTTAGAGCCGAGCAATCCCTCTTCTTCAGCAGCCCACCAAGCGAAACGGACAGCGTTTCGAACTCTGTAGTTGGTCAGAATCTTGGCGACTTCCAAGAGCGAATTCGTACCGCTGCCGTCATCATTGATACCTGGACCGGCTTCGACAGAGTCAGAATGGGCACCTAGCATGACCACATTGTCCGCATCGCCTTCCTTGGTTTGAGCCAACACGTTATAAGTCTGGATAGTCTCAACCTTGGCGTCAAGCGTGATATTAGCGACAGATTGACGGCCCGAAATGTGCTTCTTCAGAGCTTCACCGTCCTCCTTGCTGAGACCAAAACTTGGAATGTGGTTATCGACTGGTTCACCAAGGGTACCGTGGAGAACACCACCTTCATTATTGTAGATGATGACTCCTAACACACCGGCCTGGCCTGCGGAATCGGATTTTTGACCAAATGAGCACACGCCACGTTCAACCAGAGCGAACTTGCCCTTGAGGTTGGTGTAATCGCCTTTTTCGCATCCTTTATCTCTAGCAAGCTCAATCTGGGCTTGAACAGGCTCTCCGTTGGGGGTTCCTGGGGTCAACGACATTGGTTCAGCACTAATTTTGTCTCCATCGACAAAAACAGAAGAATATTTGACGGACCCGGAGACAGCGTCGAATTGCTGCTTCCAAACGTCATAATAATCGCCACCAAACTCCTTCAAACTGTCAACGATGTAGTCAATAGTTGCATTGTGCCCCGGAGACCCAATCACCCGAGTCGGATGGCCATGCCCGTCCTCGCTGAGCTTGGCAATCTCATACAGGTCCTCGGCCCGCTTCTTGAGGTTCTCCTTGTGGATTGCCTTCTGGATCTGCTTACTGTTGACAATCCTCTGCGATGAGTGATCATCATCATGTCCGTGGCCGTGGCCGTGGCCGTTTCCGTGTCCATTCGGCAGGAAGTGCTGAGCATCATCGCCCGTATCTGGGAGGGCCGCAGCCCGAGCCCCTGTCGAAACAAGAGCGATTGTGGATAGGAGTAGAGTAGCTTTCATGAAGAGTGTGTTGGTGTTGGCCGTCTAAGACACTGATTTCGGTCTTGTTTATATAGGCACTTCCCCGACATCGCCGACTGCCCCGACCCACTTGTGTGTGTGTGTGCCTGGCACACGGCACGGACCCAACTCCGCCATTATCGCTGCAGCGACCCGTAAATTGACCTAAATTCGTAGATGATAAGCATAATCATCTTCCGCAATGCAACCCCGTCGCCCTGCGGGGTACGGATACTGGCGGATATGCGACATCTGCACTGCGGCACGCTCTTATCTAGGAAATAAAGCCAAGACCTCCACGCCCTATAACCCTGGAGACGAAGCTTATATATTGCATATGCAAGATTTATGTGGAGACAATTGGCTCCAACAGGCGTATCACCCTCACCGTGCTGAAACATTTCCGTTATCAAACGAGGTGCCTTTCCCCATCACGAGAACTTGCCCGGCAATAGTGTTAGTACGTGGCGGGAAGCTGTAAAGACTGTCTATAAAAAATAAAATGCTCCTCAACGTTCCTCCTCCTCACCATGGCCAGGGTTTGTCAAAATGTCTCGTATCCGGTCCTTGAGCTGATTGCTTCTGATCGTGTGGTCGTCAATGTAGGCCCCTATAGCTCTGTATGCATCGCTATCCGCCTTTCGTGAAATTACCGTCTCCACATGTGCCGCAGACCTTCGGCGGTCTTTATCCAACAATTCCGTATTCCGGCGCACCTCCTCATCTACCGTATTCTGGATAAACGTTTTCAAGTCCTCGTGGATGTCCTAACCACTCGTGTTAACATGTGCTACTCGCCTCGCGTTACATACTATGCTTACATTCACCATCAGGTCCTTGTACAGTTTCCGCCGCATCTCGTCGAGGATTCCGTCCCGTTTAAACTGCGACACGAGCTCTTCCGGTGTTTTGTTGGACGTGCGCTCCATCTTGCTGTGTTTTCCGCTTCGTTCAGAGTTCGGTATTGACGTGAAATGAAAAAGTATCTAGTCGCTCTCTCTCCGGCGGCCGCGCTAACCCGCCCATTGAGCCGCACATATCTGCGGCGCAGAGACTAGCCGCGGACATAAAGGGTCCTAGCTTATGTCTACTTTCTGGAGCACTGGCGATTTGTGTAGGCGTCTTTTTCTAGAAAAGAAGCAAAAGCACTGCGCAGGTCTTTTCCGCGGCCACGGACTCTTCGGGTTACTGCAGGGCAAAATTACTAGTCTAGACTCTCTCCGCGAAGCGGTGCTATCTTTTTTGCTTCTTTTCAGAGAAAATGAAACTGTCGGAGGGAATTGACGTCCTTGGGCCACACGGAGCGTATATGCCCTGGAGTGGCCTTCTTTTCTAGAAAAGAAGCAAACGTACTGGTACAGACCTTTTCCGCGAAGCGGAGCTACCTTTTTTCCTTCTTTTCGGAGAAAAAAGAAGCCGCCGGAGGCAATTAAGCCCTCTATGACTGCTGAGGTTGGTCCTCTTCTAGAAAAAAAGCAAAAGCACCGTACAGAGTTTACAAGACGTCAAAGGGCTATTGGATTGGGCCAGCTGACATACGCATGTAGCATGGTGCATTAAGTATATAGTCTATACGTGTTTTATTTCTTCGATCTGGGAGATCTTGATCGAAGGGTTTGGACGGCTCTGAACGGAATTGCGGTCGAGCTCCCAGCCGGCCTTGCGAAGAGCATCCTCGATGTGTATCTCGTCAAAGAGCTTTTTCACTGTGGCTCTGGTCTCAGAGATGACGTCCAGGGGATGCGTGAATGTCTGAGACGTCTTTTTGGCGCTGGAATGGAGCTTCTGGGCCAACAATAGGCCGTGCACCCAGGCACGGATATCTGCATTGAATTCGGGCGAACCTTCTGCAGTGATGAGGCAGATGCGCACGTTTACCCGTCCCGTGTGACGAAGAAGAGTATATGAGAGAACGTAGCCCGAAGTTTTCGAGTCGCAGGCCTCCATCAGCTCGGAGATTGCAATTGAAGGGGGCACATACTCCATCATAGACTTGAACGACCCATATTGTCCGTGGCCAACAATCGTGTCCGACCCCTTTGCATACCAACGGAAGAGCCCGTCAGGTTCGAGAATGCGCTCCTTAAAGCTGGCCCGTTTCGGACCCAACAATAGTTTAGACATTGCCTTAGCACTGTCAGCATCAGCGGCAAACGTCTGCTCGAGCTCAGGAAGTGCATTAACAATGTCCGAAAAGAGAATGTTGGCGCGCTGTCTATTGATTCTCCGGATAACAACGTGGGCCACTGCCTGGTAATTTGTCCATAAATGAATGGTCAGCAGAGACAACACGGTTACCCAGAGCGAAAAGCCCTCACTCTTGACCATGCCAACGACAATAGATCCTGTCAACATGCCCATCAGCGTGATGACGGTCTCCTGGGACTGGTCTTTGGCGTTCACGTCGGCAATGGAGCCCTTGGCCGGGTCGGTGAAGTGCTGGGTGAGCGCAGCTCGAGACCCACCAGCCATAACGCCGCAAATAGATCGCAATGCCCCGGACATGCACAGACAGAGGATCTTGACGCGTTTGGACGCGGGGAAAAGCGAGGTGAAGCAGTCAAAGAGGTACGCGGCGTCGTTCACCAGGTCCGCAGCGTACCTGTACTTCTTGCACTCGGGCTCCAGCGTCGAACCCAGCCGCCACGCAAACAGAATTGTGCCCAGCCGTCCCACCGTCTCCTGTAGTACTTTCATGAAGAGCGCCGACGTGGACGTGGCCGAGTCGTCGCCCACCCCGACCGCGCTCAGCACGGCACGGTTGGCGAAGAGGGAGACGATGGAGCTGGAAAAGGCCTGGATGGAGTCGTATATCTGGTAGTCAAGATAGTCCGCCGACACGCTGTGCGGGTACCCCGTGGGCAGGAAGATGTTGATGAGCGACTGCAGCACCTCGCCGTTCTTGCGAATCTCGGCAAACGATAGCGTGTTGCTGGCGCCGCTGGCCTGACGCAAGCTCAGGTCGCTGCTCGAGCTCCCCTCGTAGATCGTCGCCAGAAAGCCGTTCTCGTCCAGCTCGTGGACCACCAGTGGCTCGTTGTTGCGTTCCTTCTCCATTGTCGTGGAGAAGACCCTCCAGCGCCATCGTCGGCGCTAAGTCCGTGCGGCAACAACCCCACCACGCTCCCCGCGCCGGGGCTCTCGCTTCGGCCCCAGGGGAAGTCAGTTGCCTCCGGCGGCTTCTTTTTTCTCCGAAAAGAAGCAAAAAAAGGTAGCTCCGCTGCGCGGAGAGCTCACTGGCCAGTGCTTTTGCTTCTTTTCCAAAAAAGAAGGCTGCCCGCAGGGCATATTGCCTCCGCCGTAGATCTAGAGGGGCGGTGGTTGCCTTGGGCTTCCTTTTTCTCCGAAAGAAGCAGCTGTGCGGAGAAGCCCATTGGCCAGTGCTTTTGCTTCTTTTCTAGAAAAGAAGGCCGCCCGCAGGGCATACTCGTCTCAGAAAACGTTAGTTTCTTCGGTTGATTCTTTCCTCAGCCGAGAAGATACACAAAAGACCCCGCTGCGAGACCATTAGTCCAATGCTTTTGCTTAAAAACAGCTGTTCGCAGAGCACACTCACCTCCAGTGACAGATTCGTTGACGCGGTAGTACTCCTATGCGGCTCTGTATCCGCGACGCGGTTCTGTGGAGTGCTTTTTGCTTCTTTTCTAGAAAAGAAGGCCGCCCGCAGAGCATACACGACTCCGGTGGTCCTAGTGTGAATTGGCTGTCTCCGGCGGCTTCTTTTTTCTCCGAAAAGAAGCAAAAAAGGTGGCTCTGTGAAACAACCCTTTCATCATATACGTGGGTACTCCCATCCCGTATACATATATACGCACCACATCACGGGGCCGGTCCCCCCTTTATATACATATGTCATACCTCCATAGAACCGTCTATTTTTGGCCGGTCCCAAGATGCATAAGCCCCACGGAGTAGTAGCAGTCCACAACAGCAATTGATTCAATGACCCTCAGCTGGCAGCACTACCGGTATCCGCCACACCGGCCGCGGCGTAGATGGGACCTAAAAAAAGACGCCTCAGATGACGCAGCAGCAGCAGGTGCGGTGGCTATACTCCCGGGCCGGTCACCGGTGAAACCGGGGCTTATGTAACCGCGGCGTTATCGCTGATATATACGCAACCACCTCATTCTAGGCGCTTCTTCCACTTATCACATATAGATCATTACTATATATACACCGCAACCCCAACTTATTTTTTTTTTTATCGCCACAGCTCTCAGTACCACATCACCGCAGCAACATGTCAGCCGAATACCAGATTCAAGTGTCCATCAAGTGTGCGTCCGGATCGTGTAAGTACCACTTGGGGCCCGCCCCCCTCGAGACTGGAGCCGAGGAAGCTAACCAAGAACCAGTCGTTGTCCTCGACGTGAGCCCGTCCAAGACCATCGGCCAGGTCAAGGCGCTGGTCCAGGAAAAAGACTCGAGCATAGACACATCCAACCTGATCTTTGAGCAGAAGCCGCTAGACGACTCCAAGACTCTGTCCGATTACAACATCACCGAAAACTCGGACCTGTACTTTGCGTCGCCGTCGCCAGACAACAAGTCAGAGGTGTCCAACAACTCGACGCCGCCGGCGAAGAAGAGCCGAAAGCGCTGCTCGTTCAAGAAGTGCATCTCGGCGCCTCTCCGAGGCGTCGGCGACTGCGGCTTCTGTGACGGCCACTTCTGTTCAAAGCATAGACTCCTAGAGCAGCACGACTGCATCGGCCTGCACAATTGCAAGCAACAGCTACACGAGTAAGTATTTCCCCCAGTGTTCTTCGGGGTGTGTGTCTGTGTGCGTGCGTTTGCCACCCTCTCAGCCCCTTGTGTGCTTCCTCCCCGTGCGGTGATCGGCCATCCTTGTCATCATCGTTATGTGGAGTGGTCACATTTTCCGCGGCGGCTGAGCACGAACGCTCCGCTCCACCCACACCTCCCCCAAACGCCTTTGATACGGTAGGTTACTAACGCTCCTTTTTTAGACGCAACGCCAGCAAGTTGCAAGACCAGCAAACCGTGGCAAACAAGGTTTGATGTAGGACCTCTTTTTTATTCTCCCGTGCGCTAATTTAATAATTTTGTTATGTATAGTTGTGTCCATTGCGTCATTCTGGAACACTCCCAACGTTCCACGCGCTTTCCCTTTACGGCCACTTCGGCAGCCCAGTTCCGGTTCTCCCTTCGTTCGTCCTTAAAGGAGCAAGTGGAATCGACCCCCCGAGGCGAAGCCGAGCGACCTTTTTTTGCTTCTTTTTCGGAGAAAAAAAGAAGCCGCCGGAGGCATAACCACGGCGTAGAGAGGCAATTGTCCTACCACTGGCACTCTTCTAGAAAAAAGCAACCGACGCGGAGATACCCTATTTGCGGAGAAAGAAAGTTGACAGAGGTTTCCAATCCTCTGGGGGAGTATGTGCCCTGCGGGCAGCCTTCTTTTCTAGAAAAGAAGCAAAAGCATTGGCGATTGGTACCACAGAGCGACGTTTTTGCTTCATTTTGTAGAAAAAGGAAACACTAGCCTTCTAGATCCACAGCGGGACGTGTATGCCCTGCGGAGAGCCTTTTTTTCTAGAAAAGAAGCAAACGCACTGGCGACGGCCTCGCAGAGCTACTTTTTTTTTTGCTCTTTTCGAAGAAAAAAGAAGAAGCCGGAGGGCCGAAGGCAACCACCAACCACGTACGTCCAATGGGGATGTGTATGTCCTGCTGGGGCCTTCTTTTCCAGAAAAGAAGCAAATGCTCTCAGTTTTTCCCGAAGAGGAACAGAGTTGCCTTTTTCTTGAGGCAAAACTAGCATGGTCTAAATCAATTGGGGCTATATGGACCGGTTTAGCGTTCGTCTATCCCAGGAAAGAAGCCAAAGAATCGGTTGACAGGGGAGCCATCGTTTCGGTCAAAGAAACTGACAGGAACAGTTACGAGCCGCGCGAGTGCATAGCCTTTCCAGGTATGGTGTCGTGAGAGCATTCAGAGCAACCAACTATCATTATTCCGTTTTGAGAAACACCATTCTGGGTGCGAGTTGGGCGCCTAATATGCATATTCAGTGGGGGGCTGCTTCACCCATAGTTTTTCTCTGAGATAATGGAGCTTTCTCAGTTAGAAAGACGTTAGCGGCCCTCGGACAATTTTTAAGTAAACTGCGGTGGAGACAGCGTTGCTGTTATTTGTGATCAATCGTTCGTTTCTATTCTCGTGCACACACAGCCGTATCCGGACAATAAGTTCTTGTCGCTGTGAGCTCGTGGTGGAGAACTATGGTCTTGAGTCCCCTACAGCGATCTGCCCTCATTAACAGGAAAGCGTTCACCGTTAAGCCATCTCCTGTATATCTGACGGTCGTGTGATTTCCGTCCCGACGATACCTTCTTCTAGGAATGACGCGCTGACAAATGGTGTCACGAACTGCTTTAAAGGAAACAATCGGAAGACACACTTTCTCTGCTACCGCTCGGTTTGTGTGCTCCGTGGCAGCCTTCTTTTCTACAGAAGAAGTCAAGACACAGACCATCGGCCTCGACGAGCTGCTTCTTACTTCTTTTGGAGAAAAAGAAGTCGCCTGAGGCAACTATCAGCCCCCAAGGTCAATTAACGATGTGTACGAGCTGCAAGTGGCCTTCTTTCCTCGCCGGAGGCAACTACCAGTCCGCTAGGTCCATAAACGAGTGGTATGCTCTGCAGACTGCCTTCTTCTCTAGAAACGAAGCAACAAAAATGGCCAATGACTAGTCGAGGTACTTTTTTTTTTTTTGCTTTTTTTCGGAGGAAAAATAGCAGCTGAGGCAACCACCAACTTCTTTGGTCCTCAGGGGGTTGTATACCATGGGCTCGGTCTGCCAAATAGCCTCGCAGAGCTACCTTTTTTGCTTCTTTTCGGAGAAAAAAGAAGCCGCCGGAGGCAATCCTCAATCTTCTAGGTACATTGAGAGTGAGTACACCCAGCAGGCGATCTTCTTCTAGAAAAGAGCCAAAAAACTGGCAAATGGCCTCGCGGAGATACACAACTACCTCGACTGCCGAGGAAGACGAGTCAAAAGGATCCTTTCACGTTGCTGCTTTTTTTAGCACCTTTTCCCGGGAAGACGAGCCATGGCGCAAATTGGAGATTGCCAAGTAGGCGCACGTTTCCAGCCGGTTCAATTCAATTGTGGCCATTGCCAGATCGGATTAGAGACCCGTGCCTAAAGAAGGTTGGAGTCGTGCCGCGTCTTCTATTTTGGTCCGTGTTAGAAGCCTGCAGGTAGATGCGTCCAGCCCCTTCGAACGGAGAAGGCCTTTCCCACTAGACACGGAGTCACGCTATTTGGAATGATATTTTGCCCATTAGCCCCGTTCAGTCCACCTGTCGCTCATAAAATACTAAGATACACAAGGCAATAGCTCAAACTCAATCCCATTATTGCCTGACTACATTCTAAGCCCACGCATGCTTCGCCAGAACAGAGCCCCACGCGAGTCATATTTTGACGTTTCCGAGGATCCGACCGGATCAACTGTCTCAATGCTACAGCATGCAGACCAAACGTTACGCGAGGGGCTCAGTTATTCCGGGGTAACTTTTTACACTGTCGATTACTGAGCACTCATCCTCCTAACCTTTTCGCTGTTGCCGACTACTTGTGCTTGAATTTGTCCCAAATCCAAAAAAAAAAAAAAGTGACATTAATCGAATCATAAAAAAATTTGACGGTCTCACGGAGCTAGCCGACACTGTCACCGTGAAACTTCTTGGCACCAGAAAAATGGCTTCTCCTGCACGGTCAGCAGAGTCCTGTCCTGGAAGTTTCTAAAAATACACACCAGATGATCGTCAATGCTTCTATGCCCTTGGCACGCACTGAACTGTTTGGGCTCGATTAAAACCTGTCGATCGACTTCCGCATTCGGCGACCCGTCCAAACACGTACAGCCGAGTGAGAAACCAGAAAAAGTGTATATAAGGAGCTTCAATTTCCTGCAATTATGGTTATAATCAATCAGTACAACCAGTACAACCAAGACAAGCACTCTTCTCTCTATTGAATCTCTCTTTTGAACCATAACACAATGCCTGCTACTAAGTTCCAAGTTCCTGCTATGCTCCTTCTAGCTACTGCTGCCTCTGCCTATGACAATGGCAACAATCAACATGGGGGCTCTGAGGTCTCATTGATGTTTGAATCTGCTTCTCGCTTAGCCACCGTTGTGAAGACCGCCAGCGGTCTCACCAAGAGCTCTGATGTCGACAAGAACACCCTGAAGGATGCCTACATCTGTCCAATGGCTGACAATGTCGCAGACATGACTAAGAAAGCTCTCGAAGAGCTTGGTGACAGCAACCCTCAAGGCAAGGAGAATGGTATGATGAACAAGCTCGTAGGTATCTCTCGAGGAATCAAGAATGTCAGCGACCGTCAGAAAATCTCTTGTGATGGCCTGTCCAACCTTCAGGATCAATCCGACAAGGTCATGTCCAAGCTCAAGGCTCGTCGATCCAGAAAGCGTGATAACGACGACAGTGATAATGATGACGACAATGATGAAAGCGATATCGACGACGACGATGATATTTATGATGATGACCACGAAAGCTTCAACACAGTCGAGGCGTTGTCCTACACTTCCGGACGAACCTTGGCTATTATGAACAACATTGGAACCCATGCCTCTGGTCTCCCAACTGACTTTTTCTGCGACTCGGTTGATTCGTCTGCAAAGACTGTTGACGAAATGACCGACAAGTTACCTTCAAACCCAGACAACAGGGCCAAGAAGTGGGTAGAACACACTGTTTACAATGGCAACCAGTTCAC
This sequence comes from Blastobotrys chiropterorum, assembly GCA_030570055.1. NCBI lineage: Eukaryota > Fungi > Ascomycota > Dipodascomycetes > Dipodascales > Trichomonascaceae > Blastobotrys > Blastobotrys chiropterorum. The sequence continues at coordinate 25,550 of JAJLUK010000052.1, forward strand.
CCAAAACGCCGGGAAGAGCGACAAAATCAAATGCGATTCTCAAGTTTCTAAACTCGAAAAGTCCTTGAAGAACGCCGAGAACAAGGCTGATTCCAAATCCTCTGGTTCTTCTGGTTCTTCTTCCGCCACTAAGAGCGCATCCAAGGCGGCTACTTCTTCCGCTCCAAAGGCCTCTGCCACTGGATCTTCCTCTTCCAAGACCACCTCCACTAGAACTGTTGATGGCTCTGCCGCATCCGCCACTGCTTCTTCCAAGAAGGAGGAGAGCACCGCTGCGGAGAACGCTGCTGGACTTGTTAGCTTTAACCAACAACTTTTCGGCGGCGCCTGCGCTGTTGCCGCTATGGCCCTGTTGTGATTTCCCGCATCTATAACCTTGCATTGATCTAGAGCACCTATGTAGAAAATAAAATATGAGTACAAATGCGGAAATGATCTCCACACTGTTTCAGATCTACACCAGATTCAGGGGACCAGTAAACGTGGACTAAAATACTGCTGCTGTGAACGCTTCTGATAATTTTGGCATATTCATCTCCTCACTTGTGCTTATCCAGGACAAATTCTACACAATCGAGAACATTATCAAAAAAATAGTCAGGAGTAGCAACAATATGGCTCCGATCGTTCTCGTTATAAACCCCCGTACGAACGAGCATGCTTTTCCAACCATAGTTGTTTGCGCCCATGATGTCCGAGGCAGGGTTGTCACCAACCATGTAAACGGTGAAGTCGTCGTCTGAGGTAGATGAGTTTGACCAATTTTTCAAAAGATTATCGGCATACTCATAAGTATAGCGATATGGCTTGCCAATAATGTGACAATCGAGCTCATACTTTGTGGTCTCTTTATAAAGGCCCTGAACTATTGCGCGAAAGGCGCCCTGTCCGAACCGCGGCAAGACGTAATTATTGGCCCACAGAAGATCATTATTGGAAAAGTGGATTGGAATAGCTGGCTTGCTCGAAAACTCCCGGTTAGGACGTCGTGTTCCAAGCTGACCATTCTCAGATAACAGCAGATCCAGAACAATTTGCGTGTCGGTGCCCATATCTCTAGGGTCACAGAATACTAAAACCGCATCAAATGGGGAATGAACATCCACATCAGCCCGGCCCCACTTCTCCAAGTCTTGAGGATGGTATCTATTAAAGGGCCAAATCTTGTTACCAACCTGACGCACAACATCCACCGGAAGCACGACATCCTTAAATCCATATGATTGCGCAACATACCGACATTTATCTTCATCGCCACCCACCACGAACACCCGGTTGTATTTCCCGACCAGGCTCTTGTACGGAGTGTGGGATTGTAAGAATTGACGCTCAGATATATTGATCCCGTTTCCCATGGTTTTGGACAAATCCTCCACACGCTCCTGTTCGGTCTTTCCACCGCCATTTGTGAGCAGAATATACGGTACCTTTCGCTCGTTAAGTTTGCTCAACGCTGCGGGCGCCTCGGGAATCTGTTTTGCTCCCCGAATCAGCACACCATCTATACTGCGCTGAGTTAGTTCCGCAACTGTAGTGAGAATAATCAAACTTACTCAAATGCAAATGCAAAGTTGTTCTTTTGCTGCAATCCTCGTGAGAAGGTCCGGAAACCTCTCACCAACTGACCGGCTCGAAACATATCTTGATCAGTACTAGTGGGGAGGGGAGCGATTGGGAAGTTCGGTACCTTCAGGCCGAGTGGGCCCCTGGGGCAAAAAAAAGAAAATAATCATACCCATTCGGCCGAATATTGAACGTAAATAACTTTCTTGATAAAGTAAATGCACAAGAGTATATATGGTAGTTCGTTATCTATTATATCTGTCATAAACAATTCTATCGGTCTATTCGCGGACGAGCCCCTCCTGGACTGTCCATTTTTGGTCTGTAGGAAGCTTTTCAATCACTTCACAGCTATAGCCGGTGACGAGTAACCCAGGTGGTCTGGAACCGCAGGCTTCAATTGCTTCAGCAACATGCCTCAAGGTAGTTCGGATAATTCTCTGATCCGGACAGCTGGATCGTTCAATCACAGCACACGGAACGTCAACGTTCCAGCCTTTGGTCTCCACCAATGCGTCGACAACTGTCTGGATTCGATGAAGGGCCATGAGAAAAACTGTAGTCCGAGATTCAACCCATTCCGGTAAGGTTGGTAAAGCGCCAGCCCGTCCAGTGCCTGTGCAGACGAGTAATTGATCCGCAATATTGCGATGAGTAGCGGGTATATTGGCCAACAACGGCGCCGAGAGCGCTGAAGTAACACCGGAAATAACTTCAGGAGTATATCCATGCTGCGAGAAAAAGACGAATTCTTCAGCTCCCCGACCAAAAATATATGGGTCACCCTGTTTTAATCGGACAACATGTTTACCCTCCTGAACGCCAGACAAACCTAGTTCTAACAATTCCTGTTGTGCTCGTTCTGCGTTTCCAGGGAACTTTTTAGCAATGTGAACTGGGGTGCGACGAGGAATTAGTTCGAGTACCTGTTGTGGTACCAACTTGTCCGCCAAAATGATATCAGCCGAATGAATGGCTTTCAACGCACCAGTGGTTAATAATGATGCGCTTCCAGGACCAGAGCCCACTAAGGAGATCTTTCCCCGTTTTGTGCTCGCTCTAGTTGAGGTTACTTCAAGATCACTAGCTGAGTAATCCGCAGTCAAATTCTCAATCTCAATGGTGGCCAACTTTTCTAACGGATAATACTCGACAACTTGCGATAACCATCGCATTCGCCGTTTCTTTCGCTGCATAAGGGTCTCATTCTTTTCCGAAACGAAATCGTTGAATTTGCTGTTTTGTTCCGCGTCGTCGTCGTCTTGTCCTACGACATACTCTTCCTCTTGTTCAATGCTCTCCTTCAAGTCTTCTTCTTGAATTCTATGCTTGAGTTTGCCCACCTGGGAGCAAATTTCGCCGACGTTATTCGGTAACGAGTTTACAACATGACGTCTTAACCGGTTTGCCAGTCGGCAGCCTTTCCCAGAAGTTGTAATGCCCACTTGGAAATCACCGTCCGTATGTGTCGACAATAGTGTAAAAGTGCATAATGCTGGTTGGTCTGCAACATTCACCGGTATCCGCTTCCGCTTACATTGATCTGAAATTTGTTTTGCCAATCCGTTGTGAATGGGTGGGAGTGTGACATACACTGCATCAACCACATTGTCAACTTCCTCTCGTCCTAATCGTAACAGGTCACCCTGTTCATATTGCTTGTTGAGGTATATGGCGCCGTCTATCTCATCTGTTGCGCTCTTATCACAAGTGATGACTATAGGTTTGGCCCCATGCTCCAAAAGCTGATTAACCCGGGCATTGGTTAACCCACTGTTGCCAACAACCAGCGCAACATGGCCCGTGACTTCTTGACAAGTTAGCAGTCCCATATTTCAGTATAGTAATGGAGTTTCCAAGAGTCATTCACCCTGTCCATCAACGGCTTATATTTCATTTGATTGATTGATCATTGGCCCGTTTGGCGAAATTGCACGTGATGTGAAGCCGCGCGGGGCTTAAGAAGCGGTTCTTAGTCACGTGCATGTCAAAGGGAGTCCGACTTGTAATCGACACTGTGAGCTAAAGAAACGACGAACCGTCGAAGGAATTAGAGTACGCCATTGTGAAGGAGAGAAGAAGGTCTGAGCTGTCACTTGTAGCTTTCGTCCCCCATATTATTACCGACAATATAGAAACTCCTTGCGGACTCAAAAGTGCACAAACCTATATCAAATAAAAAAATACATAACTAAGCATACTAAATGGACCAATTGAGCCATATTTACAATAACCTACCGACAATAAACCTTTGATGCCTCAATCAGGCCATCGTTCGTTATCTGACCACTTTGCCGCATCAAGTGCGGCTTGCACAAATATGCGCGTCAACGCGGGTGAGAAATGAAATTTTTGTGCGGGTTAGTACCCGTTTAAATTTAAATTCGAGCGGTGTTGTGAAAAAAAAAGACGGGAAAGGAAACGAAAAAGAATACGGAAAAAATAAGTTGAGGACGAAACATCCAAAATAATATCAGAATAGTCTCAGCTTTATACAAACCTTATCAATTGCTCTGATTCTTTGTGTGTGAGGTATTTGTGCATATATATTTTTTGCCTCCTTTTTGGAATTTTTTTTTTTATAGAGAAAATTTCTTCCCTTACCAATTATAAGGTTATATTGTTCAAAGACTTTGGCAGACAAAATCCGCAATCATGGTGAAGCGACCTCAAGGATTGAATAAGAGCTCTAAATCAAAAAAGAAGCAAAGGGTCACTAACGACTCGAATAAAAATGGCGAAGAAGTCGGTGGAGCAGCGGAGCCAATGACAATTGAGGTGGACCAGGAAATCGACCCGGATGATGAATTAGGCCAGTTAAATGCTCTCTATGATACCTTTTTAACTTCCCCGACCGACAACAATGGGCTCAAGTCTCCAAAACTTTTGTACGGGATTATTCACGAATGTGACAGATTGCTGAGGAATGCAACATCAACTCTACCGCCACGATTCCATAATGTCTATGCATTGTCTCTGTTGGAATTATCCAAATTCCACGAGTCAGAAGGTGAAAAACGGGCGTCCAAGGAAAATAATGGAGGAGATGAAGATGGAGGCGATACCACAGAAGCATTTATCGACGCAGCAATTGAACGGGCAGAGGTTGGCTTATCCAATGAATCAAAGAATTCTGACCTTTTATTCACCCGTGCAAAGGCAGAGATTGCTCTCATCACGGTTAAAATTAACGACATGACGTTGTCGCCTGGTGAACGATATCTAGTCGCGTCAAAGCTTATCGACAAGGTGGAGAAAGCAATTCAAGATTATGAGCAAGCCGAGTCATTAGTCTTGGACGACCCCGATACTGAAAAGAATAAGAAGGGCTGTTTATACACCAAGGACCAGCTGGATACAATTGAGTCGCTGTTAAAAGTTGCGGAAAGTTTTGGCTCTTTAGAATACGAACGTGAGATGGCACCGTTTATGAGTGAACCAGATCCATTTTTTGGAGAGCTCAACGAAGATTCAGCTCTGCTGGGATCACAACAATCTAAATTATTAGCATGGAGTAAGAATCGATGGGAGCAGATTTTGGACAAAATCGAAGAAGGCAAAGGTAAGGCCAAAACGCCTGAAGAAGATGGAGACCATAGCTATGCCGTTATCCGTCGGGCGAACCGAGGCATGGGAGAATATTATCTTTCGATCTCCGCTCCAATAATATCGCGCCTCGAAACAAATGACGATGAAGAAGAAGACGGCGAGGAGGCCGGAGACGACGACGATGAGGATGTTGAAGACGAAGAAGAAGCCAAGGACGTTAAAACAGCGAAAGAATTGTTAACCAAAGCTATTGATCATTTGCTCAAGGCGGAACATGATAGCGAGCAGGATGCGGCTGTTTATCCATTGATTGCCGAAGCACAAATTTCTCTTGCCAACTTGCTGGACAACGATTCTGATGAACAAAACGTACTCTACAACGAGGCTGTCTCAAGGCTAAAGAGGGCCCAACGACTAGGATTTGGTGATTATCAAGAACAAATAGCAGAACTGGAGTGTTAAAAATTAAATTAAATATATAATCTTTCTTAATTACAATTTGGACAACTTGGCGGCTCTTCTGCCGTAGGCACGAAGACGCTTGGTACCGCCGTCTGGAATCATGGTATATTTCAGGTGCGTGAAGATATCAGAGCGGGAATTTTGCAGTTGCTTAGAGTCAAAGAAGTGCTCGGCATCTGGGCCGACTCTAGACTTTGCAATGATAGTCTTCCAGCGTGGGTCGTTTTCCGAGATGTTGGTTTCATTTGGATCAGCCTTCAATCCATGCAAAGTGATGAATTGAGGGAAGTTGCCAATAAAGTGGGCAGTGTCCACGTTAACTCTGTCAATGTGGCCTGGAGCGCCCAACTTGATGACAACCCAGTCGGTATGGCCTTCTTCTCTGGATCTGGCAGTTTGCCATCCTTGGGAAATGTCAATACCTCTTCCATTCATCAGCAAGTCGTTGGCACCACCGTAATGCTGGTCAGAAGAAGAAATAGCAACACCGCCATTGGATACATGGGCCAAGTCGATTTCAGTGTTCAAGTCCTCAGGGAAGACGGCGGTTGGGGTACCGTAGAGTCTGAATCGGGCAATTCCACCGTCTGGATGCATGTTGAGTTTGACGTGGGAATAGGAAGACTTGGTCAGAATGCTACGAAGGAAGAAATTTCGAGAATCTGGGTTACAGTCAAGCTTTGGAATCACGGTTTCCCATTTGGCGTTCTTGAGTTGGGATTCATCGGTCACATTGGTTGCTTCGACGGAGATCGCTGGAGCGGCGTTACCAGTAAAGTGTGCAGTATCGACTTCACAGCCAATGATCTTTGCTGCATCGACACCAAGCTTGATGACGCACCAATCGTAATTTGGGCTGTTGTGACGACGGGATTCCCAGCCGTCCATCCAGGCGCCGGTCTTGATAAATAAGATCTTCTTGATTGGATCTTCTGGCTTGATCAAGTTTTTGGCGGAGGCAAACCAGTCGTCAGAGTAGGAAAGAACCTGACCACCGAGCTTTTCACCGATCAAATCGACGTATCCGGAGATCTTGGATTGGAATTCGTTAGGGTTGGAGATTTTGGTAATTGTAACTTTGGTCATTGTTATGTTATAGATTGCGTGTTGATAAAAAAATTATTCTCGAGGGAAATCGATCTCTTTATATACTCGAAAGAATTTCATCATCATCAAACATGTTCGCCAGTACACGGCGCACCAAACCCTACTCGGCGCACGAAAAACCCGAGTACAGTTTGTGTTCCGGATGTGCCAGACATTCGGTCACCATGCAGATAAGAGGGGGGCAGAAAACCCAGTCGGGTAAATGGCGCCGGGTTGATAAGATTACCCCGGACTCCGCAAGAGAGGAGCCCATGCACGTTGTTATCACATCAGCTGCGATCAGATGTGACCAGCATTTCCGTATAGACCATTTCCACGGTCGAAAATGCGGTTTGCGTTCGATGGTAATTTGTGTACTGAGGTAAAACGTTAGGTGGCATCTTCCCGACGGCCTTAGCGCCAAGAGCCCGCCCTTCGGCCAGATCCGACGTTATTTCATTATAGCCAAAAAGTTGGTAGCATTTGTGAAGACGATGAAGAGGGTGACGAGGCTGATGTATAATGTGTAGAGACTCAGATTTGTTGAGCCATTTTGTTATGCAGGGTGGTGGCTGACATCTGAGGACAGATTACTTTGTTGGTCGCCGATGAGCGAGGCGATGGAATCTGCATGGTCATAGCCAAGTTTATCTGGCTAAGACTTGTGCTTGGAAGAGAGACAAAGCTCCTATTTGTTTGGGGCCGAGTAGAGAATGTATGTAGATTGGAGGGACATTATGGCTGCGATTAGGTCTAATAGTGGCGCATACGCACTCACCACCGGCTATAGTTTGTCACATGTGTTGTAATAGTAGAACCGTTTACCACGGCAGTTTCGTTGCAAATACTATTTCTAAAAAGTACGCTTACAAGCATAAATGTCCTAATCCACTTAGGAACACATCGATACGTAACTAGTGGTGATCACATAGTGACCAATAATCAGCTATTGCTTTCCTTAATACATTTTCCACGGGATACCTGACCAGTATGCAGTTGCGAACTTATATCGCAAGTAGAATACCAGACAGATAAGCTATAGGGATGTCGACTCCATGACACACACTTAATACAATATGGCATGATATAGCCAACTATGCATAATCTTCCCAGACCTAAATGTCAATATGCCCCACTTCGTGCAGTTACCGACATCTGAGCACCTACATACTAAGAGCATAGGTTCGACGGAAACTAGTATGGAAAGCAAAAATTTAACATCATATGGTAATATATTCAACTAGCTGATAATACGAATGCCGGTAGATCACTTTGTGCAGACACAGGTTTGTTTGACGGCGCCGTCACAGTAGCCGGCTCTGCGGCCAATGGAGATACAGTGGTCATTGCATTCGCCTTGGTCGAATGGACAGCCGAATCCGCGCTTTTGGATTTCGACACCAGCTTCGGCCTCAGGTTGAGCAGCAGGAGAGGCAGCAACGATGGTTGCAAAGAGGAGAACGACCTTGGAGAATTGCATTATTGATTGATTGGTTGATTGGTTGACTGATGGATTGTAGTGATTAACAAAGCATGGGAGGATACCTGCCCTTTTATAGACAAAAAGTGCGGGGACAAAAGTTCCCGTATGGCAATCTTTTCCGTTTGTTCGGAAGCAATTGAAGAGGCGGCTGAGGCGTAGCTGCCTTGTTACTTGTTTGCTGATTTTCGACTGTTTCCAGATTGCAACCCCCTGCATGTTAGCCGTATATTAGCCGTGTAACAGGCCGTCGATTACTTTCACAGATTCCTCGGCTCGATCGACAGGTCGGTAAGGCGGGAGACCAAAACTGCGCATACCATTTACCATGGCATCAGCTGAAATACTTCAAAGATCAGAAACCTTCATTTCAATTTTTTTGTCAATGTTTGGATAGCCAAACGCTTCCATAGCAATCAAATGTTGGTGTTTTGTTTTCGGTTTCGGTAAAAATTCAGGGCATCATGTCTCAGACATTTGCCGATCATTACGTTACACAGCCGTGTCGCGTTCAGCCTCATGTTTCAAAGTAAGCTTAAATTTAATTTAAAATGCAACGAGCAAATGCTGAGAAACACAACTGAGGAAAAGGGAAAAAAAACTATTCCCCTGCTATAATCGGGTTTCTGACAACATTCCCATAAACTCAGCCAAGGATCTTTTGTTCCACGTGTACGGAGTGTTAGTGAATTGATCTACAATTCACTCAATCAGCAAAAAAGGCTGATGAATTATCATCGCATAGGGAAGGTGATTGTGAGATCGCTCTTGGCAACCCCACGGAATACACACCGTGTTCTCGAATCAACTTCGAAGGCAACCTGCTAAGTGATCTCAATCCAGTCAAAAATTTAGGGTGAGAGATATAATGGATCGCGGAATACGCCGCTGGTCCCGAAGTCAAAGGGGATAAAAGATTCAACGTTGTCCGAATAAAAAATAAGTGCACCTCTAAGACAGTGGTTGCAGGAAGCTATGAGAGCAAAGAGCTGAACATGATTCGCACTTTTACCCGAGACCATCAATTGTCGTATGGCTATGCAGTTACTTTTGTTGGGTTGCTTCAATAATGATGATCATTCTCTCTTGGTATTCGACACAGCTAAACGCAACCAAACTGGAAAACATGATGAAAATCCACTGGGTAAAATGTCTACCAATTTAGCCGCGTATAACCTTTTTTTGAATATAAAAGGGTGCCCAGATTCTGCCTTGTCTTTATCAATCCACAACCAATCAATCAATAATGCAATTCTCCAAGGTGGTTCTCCTCTTTGCAACCATTGTTGCTGCTACCCCTGCTGCTCAACCTGAAGGTGAAGTCGAAATTCAAAAGCGTGGATTCGGCTGCCCGTTTGATCAAGGTGAATGCAATGATCACTGCATCTCTATTGGCCGCAGAGCCGGCTACTGCGACGGCGCCGTCAAACAAACTTGTGTCTGCACAAAGTAAGACAGTCCTCGTTAGGTCATCAACTAGCTGAAATATATTACATCATATGGTAAAAATCATAGCATACGTGGCAGGCGTTTGTTCCGCAGCGTGGTGCAGTCCAACGATATCCATACCTCGAGTTCACCAGATGTATCGAAGAATTCGAAGACTGCGATTCGCATCTGATATGCATACATAAGATGATGCCAATTCTTTTGATTCAATCCAATGAGGAACCATTCGATATACTACCTCTTGTAGCGTACCATAAAAAGTTAACCTATCCACGGATTCCGCATAAAAAGACTTGACGAAAGAAGGCAGGGCCAACACTCTAGACACCCAAATCCTGAAATACATAATGGCTAATTTAACGTTTTGTTGACTCATTATTTTAAATATCTCAAACAGCGTAATAACAGTTCAAATTGCAAAGATACAAACAAAAAGCAAATATGGATATCCGCAATGAAACCGTTTCGTTACCTTAATAAAACCAGTTTATGCTCTCCAATTTACCGTCCGATCAAATCAAGTTAAATCAACCTTTGTGTACCGACTATTTTTAGAATTCTGGCCAATATGATTACTACCTCATTCTTTTCATGCATGCTATATTTCGAATACCGTTGAGTAATCTTTGGCTGTAATCGATCAACAGAATTGGGGGAGAATCCGACTTCCTGGCAAAGTGTCTATTTTTTTTTTTTTGTGCAATTGGAAGAGGTGGACAGAAAGGTGCTTTTCTCACCACCGACTACGCTTATTCTGGGAGGAAATCGCTTTTTTGGGAGAGTAGTCTGTAAGATATATCGCGAAACTGATAGAGCTATAAAACCGCTAACTACTCTATTCTAATGGTGTTGTGGAATCTTCATCGATCAAGTACAAAAGTGCCTACTTTACCTGCTATCTACAAAATCTTTGCGCTTCCTGGCTATTACAGGGTGGTGGAGCGGTGAAACCTACCGGCCCGGCGAATCGTTCCAAGTGCTGACTAGCTGTCGACAAAACCACCTAATTAATACCAACACCCGCAACACCGCCATGTCATCAAAAGCCGCGAGAGCAGTGGGAGAGGATATCTGGAAAAACAAAGTGGACAAGGTTAATGCTGAGCTCCTAACGCTGAGCTATGGGTCTATTGTAGCTCAACTGTGCAAGGACTTTGAAGGAGACTATATCCGGGTGAACAAACAACTAGACAAAATGGGGTATAATATTGGCCTACGACTGATAGAGGATTTCTTAGCACGATCAGGTAGTGGCAGATGTACAAACTTCCGGGATACTGCAGAAGTCATTTCAAAGGTTGGATTTAAAATGTTCCTAAATATCACCCCGACTATTGATAACTGGACCGCAGATAATAAGCAATTCAGTTTAATATTTGACGAAAACCCATTAGCTGAATTTGTGGAGTTACCAGACGATGGAAGAGCACAGCGAGAACTGTGGTATTCGAATATTTTAGCGGGAGTCATTAGAGGTGCATTAGAAATGGTTCAGTTGGAGGTTGAGACTGAGTTTATTAGTGATGTTCTCCAAGGGAGCGATATAACAGAGTTACGTGTCAAGATGATAAAGGTGTTAGAAGACGAAATTCCTGCTGGTGAGGATTATTAGATAATATATATGTGAATTTATTTCGGAGAAACAATATGCATACATTTTCTATATTTCTGAATAAGCACAAGAAGAAGAAACAGACAAAAAAAAAAATAAAAAATAGTAAGTTAGAACTATACATATACGCGTCTATTCATCGTCGTCCTCGTCGTCTGCGGATTCTTTGCGTTTCTTTTCAGCCATTGCACCCCTAATCCTTCTTGAAACTTCGGATTGGAATGCTCGTTGGCTTGTGGTGGAGGCTGATGAGCCGTTAGTGTTGTTAGTGGCAATGTTTTCATTAGATTGTGATCGTGAACGGATCGATGAAGCGGAGGATGAAGATTGGGGATCGTTGTTCGAAAACAACGGCATGTTAGCAAGATCAGTTTCCGAGTTGACTCTCGAGATGGCATTCGATTCGGCTGTTGAAGATGAATCGGATGGGCGGCGATTGATGGATGGCTTTCGGGCGGTTGGCTGGATCACGATTTCTTCATCAGATGGAACCTCAGTCTTTCGTAACGAGTATTTTCCAAAATCCGGGAAGAGTTCTGGCCCAAGTGAATTGACCAAATGGCAAACTTCTACGACCAGTTCTCTGCGAGTTTGCTTCAATCGCTCAACAGTGTTTTTGTGAGATGGGTTCAGAGCCAATGCTAACGGCCGGAGAGATTTGAAAATGTCCATTCCTCTTTCACCAATCACCAATGCTGCATATGTAATAGATGGCAAAATGATGTATGACGCGACGACGATCCACACCAAATGAGAGAAACTGGCCTCCACAAGTTCATAGCGATATGCCAAATAAGTGGCCAGACATGCATAAAAATGGTACAACAATGGCGCCAGTCCCATTGCGACTAAAACCTTCCAAGTGGCAATGACGTCTTTGGCAGCAACCTTGACAGTTGATCCGCGGAGAGCCTCGGCGGCTTTGATACGGGAAATGATTTTGGTGGCAACAAACACGGGGCTGAATAGAATGAGACCAGGCAGCGAAGCAATCAACAAGAAGATGAGTTTAAACGATCTGTACAGTAATTTGAAAATGACCTTACTTGGGGACATTGATGCAGTTTCAACTTGATGGTCTTTGAGGCCCAACTGTTTCAATCGCTTGTTGTACGCGGCAACGGCATTTCGAAGATGAATAATGCTTGGATCGTCCTTATAATGGTTATATCCTTCAATCAGTCTGCGGTTCAACTCCACAACCACCGGCAATGGCAATTTTTTGCCCGATGGTCGATATAATCGCCTTGCGGCTTGAATCACCATCAATGTGTCGTAATCTGGGCAGGTCACCGTGACCGACTTGAGCCCATTTGAAACCATGTCCAGAACTTCCTTTACAGCCTCTCTTTTAGGCTCATCACCTTGCTTATACTTTTCAACCAATTCCGGACTGATTTCCATGGGGCTACCGAATTCAATCACTGCCCGAGATCTAAACTTGTTTGGATGGAAGTAATTCATGCCACAGGGCACAATTTTGACATTACATTCGGGGTACTCGGCAAGGGCCCCTAGAGCCATAATAGCCACACCAGCTTTTAACGGTAATAATTCAGTTCTATCATGCGAGCCACCTTCCGGAAAGATGCCCAAACACCCGCCTTCGTAGAGATGATGGAACACCTTGTGATACATCTTGGATTGATCCACATGTTCCGCCAACTTGTAGGATGTACCGTTTTTAAGCATTGGAACGGCCTTTGGATTCTTGAACTCTTTTCGAATTCGGATCTCCGTGTCGGATACGATTTCCATGATTTCACTGGTCCCGGCGGACTTGGGTAACCCAATCAGCCCACGTTCCACGGCTTCTGTCTTGAACTTTGTGCCTTCGCCTCTGATCAGGAGAGGGTCATCTCGGTCCACAAAGACGGTACCAGTGCCCGCATACAAGTTGTCCTGGGCCCGAACAACCCCAATTGCACGAGTGATTCTGGAAACGAAACCAATGAACTTCCGTTTCAACGATTTTTCGGCCACCAAAAAGGAAATTCGTCGTCCGGCCATGTTTCGCGCCTGGCCCATCAACAGCATGGGATCCACGAATTGGTTCGCATGCGGAGCGGCAACGAAGATGACCGCACCCTGCTTAGGAATCCGGAACGCCCCCCGCGGCAGAATCTCCCGGAAGAAGATGTCGAAGATGATGCCAAACACCCAGAGCACAAGGTCGTATACCCAAGTGTGCACGTTGAACACAGTGTCGATAGATTTCTTCTGCTGTGTCATCTAGATAGCAATGCAGTGTGGAAGCCGTTGGTCACGAAAAGAAGGAAAAAAAAAAAGGCAAACGGCCCTATAAATTATCTTGTCTATGGGTGAGCCATAGTTGGCGCGGCAACGGAGCCGCACACCCTGTTGGGAGTTTGGAAAAAACAGAAAAAAGAAATGTGAACCTCTCAGCCGTGCGAAAATTATCGTAAACGAACCGAGGCGGAAGAAGTCAAGGCGTTTTCACTATTTTTCAAAGATTACGGCTAAGAAAAAACCGAGGCCTGAAGTAAACTGCATCCCTCCGTCCAAATGCCTGAGGGGCGAGTCGAGCAACTTGTTTTTCCCGCATAGCCGAGCTAATGAGTCTCTGGGGATGGACGTGCCGTGCATCCAGAAAAGAAGCAAACGCATTGGCATGCACGCTCTCCGCTGCCGCATGAGCTATCTTTTTGCATCTTTCGGAGAAAAGAGGAACCGCCGGCGACATTCAACACTTCGGGTTACTGGAAGGGTGAACGGCCTTCTTTTGTAGGAAAGAAGCAGATCGGCACACTGCGGAGCGACCGTTTTTTGTCTCGTCGGAGGTAGTTAACCCCCATTACGCCAGAAGGAATGAGTATGCCCTGCGCGCGGCCTTCTTTTCCAGAAAAGAAGCAAAAGCATTGGCCCACACACTGGGAGTACCTTTTTTTTTTTTTTTTTTTTTTTTTTTTTTTTTTTGTGAGAAGAACCCACAGAACGCTGCTCTCCAGTACCGCTGGGGACGTATGTATGATCAGAAACGAAACAGAAACACTGAATCAGATGCCTTGCGCAGCGGAGCTACCGTTTTTGCTTCTTTTTCGGAAAAAAAGAAGCCGCCGGACTGAGCCAACTAACCCTCTAGGACGATTTGAGACAAATAAGCCGTCCGAATCACCGCATTATCTAGAAAGAAGCAAAAGCACAGAACGTCACTTCTCCGCGTAGCGGAGCTACCTTTTTTTAGCTTCTTCGAAAAAAAAAAAAAAAAAAAAAATTCCACTGAATGCTACCAACATCTAGGACCACTGTAAACCTATGCTTGCATGCGATCTTCTTTTCTAGAAAAGATGCAAAGCACTTGCACAGACACTCTGTAGATCACAGAGCTGCCTATTTTGCTTCGATTTGGAGGAAGGAATAGAAGTGCCGGCGACACTTGGAAGAGTGGATCTCACACAGAGGCCGGATTTTCAGGCAAACGTGTCACGCAGCACCCAGCTGCAGCTTGACGCACGACCGTGCACAATTGGTTGGGTGGGATGCAGAAGCGGAGTAGGTGGTTTCAGTATCCCCTGAGCTGCACAGCGGTTGGCAGGGAAGTGGGATCGGATCTGGGAGCCGATGACCACCGCGATGGTAGTCGCGGCAACCGAGACTTTTGGCAAATTGGAGGGGCAGCCGCACGGAAGCGAGAGACAAGAGCGAAAACAAAAAACAAAAAAAAGCAAAACCAAACAAGCCGCGATGGGGAGTGTGGAGGAGCGAGTTTAATTAAGGAGCAAAAGGGGGAAACGAGGCCAGGTAAGCATAAAATAAAAAAAAGTGATTGTTCCATATTTAGCATGATTATTTTTTAATTAAAAAGTGGGCGCCCTTTTGTGTTCCTTAAATTTCTCCTGACCGATGAATGTGGACCGATCGATCTGATCTGGCATATGCAATCTAGAACAAGGGTCACCGCAGGATCCGTTGGGTTGGTGTGCACCACTTTACACGTAATCTGGAATTAGGGCTTATTAAACGACGCCAGATTTGAAGATTGCTGTTGTGAGCTCATTTGGGTTTCTTTGTACTGCATCGAAAGGCTAATAGATGGCCAAGCGCCAATGCTAATTTCCAATTGTGCCGGACTACACATCCCAGTTAATTTTACCTGCCGGTCAGTTTTGCGAGATCGAGATCAGGGTGTAATCATATAAATGTGCCTCATCTCCTCCCAAGAGGCGTATTTTTAATCAAATCTGCACAAAGATCAATTATTAAACAACCTTTTTTTGTGCACCATTTGATATCTCTTTAATATTTGGTTTTTGGGCTTTTTTTAAGGTCTTGCTTGGGTTTAAGATTGGGTCCCGATGGCTATATAAGGGTGACGTGCAGTCCTTTATTTCTCACCTTGTTTTTAACTTTGTTTCCACACAATCTTTAAACTTTCTTTATCCTGACTTGTTATCTTCTTGCCGATCACTTGTTTTTTGCTATTCTTTTTCCGATACTCCTTTTTTTTTTATTTATTCACGGGCTGTTTTTTTATATATTCCATCCGTCCTTATTCCCTTTTAGTATACAATGTCGACGGAAAACAGGTAAGTTGATCCTTGCATATTTTTTTCAGCCGTGTGTGTGTGTATTAACATTGTTGCAGAATGCTGCCCCCAATCCAATCGCTATCTAACATGAATGGACACCAATCAAAGCCTTCGGACCCATCTCAATGGAGCCTGGATAACTCAATTCCGCGATCCCAGCCAACCGTTGAGGATGAACAACAACAACAACAGCAGCAGCAGCAGCACATCCCTGTCAGTGTTACTCCGCCTTATTCGCGGCGTTCAAGTGAAATCAAGGACGATCAGCAGCACCAACAAAATAATAATAACAACCATGTCGAGTCCACTAACAATACGCGCTACCCGCCAACCCCTAGTCTGAGAAATAATGCACTTGCCCTGTCGCCATCTTCTAACACCTCCGCAAATAATTATACCGCGGCAGCAGCCAATGGTCACCTACCCCCTCAAACTACCGCACCAGCCACCACTGCCACCGTTGCCACAGCCACTGGGGCCACGTCTAGCGTTGCCATCAATGGCAATGGTGCGGTATCTCAACAACAGCCACAACAACATTTCACTCCTCTAGCTGCCAATGCCAACGGTGCTGCGTATCCACCTCCACCTCCACCACCTCCGCCTCTCCAAATTCAAGGAATGGCAGACTATGATTTTAAAACCCGGCTCTTTGACATCCGCGACATGGCGGCCATGCTCTATCACTTGACTGAAAATTGGTGCAAGGCCCCTGAGGCTCAACCATCTTTGGAATCTCTTTGGAGTGTCATTGAGCGCCAAAAGACTGCCACCACCATTCTTGAAGGATGGTACAAGCGAATCTATGATCATCACGAAAAATACCTAATTGCTACCAATAATGCTGCTGCTGCGCTAACTCCACAATACCGCCACCACTCTTATCCTTCTAATGGTACTAATGGTACTAACGGTGCTACTAACTATTCCCCACCATCACAACCTTTACCACTTAATTATAACAACAATGGCTACTATGCTAATAATACCAATGGGACTGTGTACAAGCGCTCATATGAAGATGACCCTGCTGTCCGGAGAACCAAAAAACGGGTCCGCCAGGGCTCTGGCGAGGCTACGCGTTGTCGTCAATGCGGAATTTCTGAAACACCCGAATGGAGAAAGGGACCGGATGGAGCCCGAACCCTGTGCAATGCATGCGGATTGTTCCATGCAAAATTGGTCAAGAAAAAAGGAGAGGCGTTTGCTGCACAAACGCTGAGAGAGAAGAGAAGTTCTCAAGTTGAAGAAGAGAACAAACGGTATGACCTTGCCCGGGCCAACAGAGCCGCCAGCAACGGTGGTGAGTCGACGCCAAAATTATTTAACTTGCCCGATCCTGGAACTACTACCGATGCGTCTTCCAGAAGAAATAGTTCAAGTAGCGGTGCTGAAGAATAAACGCAAAAACTTATTATATATATAAAAGAAGTCTATTTACTGGCTTCCTTTACGGCCTCCTTGGCCTGCTCTAGTTCCTTGACTCTTCTCTTAAAGTCTAAATATTGGCATTCCTCGTAATCGTGTCGTAGTTGTTCACAATTCCATGGCAAATACCATCCTTCCCGTCGACATTTGTTGAGTGGAATCAATAATGCAGCACATCGATCTCGGTAAGGCAGAGGAATGTCGTTCTTCTTCATCTCCTCCTCACTAACTATACATGCTTGTTAATATTCCCGCAGTTGTTTAAGCGTCTTTTCGTCTTCTCCACTCACGAGGTTCTGGTAATCCCTTAAGTGCCATGATAATTGATTAGGTCTATTTTTATTGGAGGAACTCCCAAGGACCAGTCAGAAAAATATTTGGGAGTTCGAAAAAAAAATCCAAAATTTCACCCTAGCCCTGATACCCTAACCCACGAGGAAGACGGGGCTGGACAGATTAGGTGGAATTGGACGAATTCGAACCATTGTAGAGAATATTAGGCGTGTCGAGGTGGTATTGAAAGTCTATGTATTTTGTGTCCAGATTGGTTGGGGGTCGCCGGAATGACGAGAAAAAAAAGCGAATGGGATGCATGGACCTCTTTGAGACTCCATATTTGTTCGAAGGTTACTGCTTCGGTGGATTTTAAAACAACCCATAAAACCTCTAATTCGTCTGTTTCGAGGATAGAAAACAAGGCATCCGCAGACTAATGCGCCCTGAAAGCCAATAATTAATATGCACATGCTTATTGTTGCTGCAAGTGCATGGACACACTACTCTCAACGTTGGTCTGCCTACGAACTGGTCTAAAGCTGTTCCGTTACGCATATGCATAAATGCCAAACTCACTATTCTCATTCCCCAAAGCGGTTCCGATAAGATTAGCGCAGGATTGGGTTGGCCGGCGCAGACCGGTCAAGCACCGCCACACTTACGCACCACTGTGGCAGTGAAATTGCCGATCAATCTGAACCTGAGTTTTCATATAAAAATTCCATAAAACACTGGTAAACTGAATCAGTCAGCTAACCAGGACGCTGAGAAGGTTCGTGAAACATCTGGAACTGCCTTTTTCAGGAACGATAGCGAATCATCATGAACGGTGTGGAAGGTTCTCGAAGTTTCGACAACTTTGAATGAAATGAATATATAAAGACTGTGGAAATGTTCCGGAGACGAATCCTCATCCAAAAACCAAAGTAAACACTAAACACTAATATCGTCAATAACAATGAGCAAAGCTATCGGAATTGACCTGGGAACCACATATTCTTGTGTTGCCCATTTTGCAAACGACCGAGTCGAAATCATCGCCAATGATCAAGGTAACAGAACAACCCCTTCGTTTGTTGCCTTCAATGATACTGAACGATTAATTGGTGACGCGGCAAAGAACCAAGCTGCCATGAATCCTAGTAACACAGTTTTTGATGCTAAGCGGTTGATTGGTAGAAAGTTTGATGACGCCGAAGTCCAAAATGACATGAAGCATTTCCCATTCAAGGTTATCGATAAGAATGGCAAGCCTAATATCCAGGTTGACTATAAAGGTGAAACCAAAGTGTTCACCCCAGAGGAAATCTCTTCTATGGTTCTTTCGAAAATGAAGGAAACTGCAGAGGGATACCTCGGTGGAGAAATCAAAGACGCGGTTGTCACTGTACCAGCATACTTTAACGATTCGCAGCGCCAAGCAACGAAGGATGCCGGCATGATTGCAGGGTTGAATGTTCTCCGAATCATCAACGAACCAACCGCTGCTGCAATTGCGTACGGTCTGGATAAGAAGGCCGAGGGCGAACGAAATGTTCTCATTTTCGATCTCGGCGGCGGAACTTTTGATGTGTCTCTTTTGACAATTGAAGATGGCATTTTCGAAGTTAAGGCCACTGCCGGTGACACCCATTTGGGCGGTGAAGATTTTGATAACCGTCTTGTAAACCACTTCATCGCCGAGTTTAAGAGAAAGAACAAGAAGGATCTTTCTGGAAACCAACGTGCTCTCAGACGCTTGCGCACTGCCTGCGAACGGGCAAAGAGAACTCTTTCTTCTTCTGCCCAAACTACCATTGAAATTGACTCTTTGTTTGAAGGGATTGACTTTTACAGCTCGATCACCCGTGCCCGATTCGAGGAGCTCTGCCAGGACTTATTCCGATCCACCCTCGACCCAGTTGAAAGAGTGATGCGGGACTCCAAGATTGACAAGTCATCTGTGCACGACATTGTCTTGGTTGGTGGCTCGACTCGTATTCCAAAGATTCAGAAGCTCGTTTCTGACTACTTCAACGGCAAGGAGCCATCCAAATCCATCAATCCTGACGAGGCTGTTGCCTACGGTGCCGCAGTACAAGCTGCCATTTTGACGGGTGATACTTCGTCCAAGACCCAGGACATGTTGCTTCTTGATGTTGCACCATTATCACTCGGCATTGAGACTGCCGGTGGTGTCATGACAAAACTGATTCCACGCAACTCCACCATTCCGACAAAGAAGTCTGAAACGTTCTCCACCTATGCGGACAATCAGCCGGGAGTACTCATCCAAGTGTATCAAGGTGAGCGAGCCCAAACAAAGGACAACAGTATTCTTGGTAAGTTCGAGCTGGCCGGAATCCCACCTGCTCCGCGTGGTGTTCCACAAATTGAAGTTACTTTTGATCTGGACGCAAACGGTATCCTCAACGTTTCTGCCGTTGAGAAGGGCACCGGCAAGTCTAGCAAGATTACCATTACGAACGACAAGGGTAGGCTGTCCAAGGAAGAGATTGATAGAATGGTGGCCGAGGCAGAGAAGTACAAGGAGGATGACGAAAAGGAGGCTGCACGAATTGCCGCAAAGAACGGCCTCGAGTCATATGCATACTCCCTCAAGAACACACTCAATGAGTCTCAGTTCAAGGAGAAGATCGGTGAAGAAGACAGACAGAAGCTTGAGTCCGCCATCTCCGAGACGATCGACTGGATTGATAACAACCAAACCGGTGCTACTGACGAGTATACCGATAAGCAGAAGGAGCTTGAGGCAGTGGCCAACCCAATCATGTCCCAATTCTATGGACAGGGAGCTCAACCAACTCCAGATGCTGGCTCCGCTCCAACCACTAATGACGGAGACAAATCTGGTCCAACTGTTGAAGAGGTAGATTAACTGTATAATTGAGAATTTAGGTAATTAATTTATTTGTATTAAAACTTTTCCGGCTTTCGCTCGGAGGACTAGGAGACTCAACTTGGTGTAGCTTCTGGTGGCTCATATCCTAGGGGTCGCGGTGACTCCGATGGCTTCTTTTTTCTCCGAAAAGAAGCAAAAAGGTAACTCCGCTCTGCGGAGGGCGTTTATGCTTTTGTCCTTTCTAGAAAAGAGTACTGTCCACAAGGCAACCACTCCTAGCAATCTATGCCATGTATTAGTTAACTGCATTAGAATATGTAAAACTCGTGATCGAGCTCCGAGAGAGGAGCCTTAGCAGCCTCACACATCTGGTCTGGACCGCAAACCAGAGTCAGAGACTTTTCGGTTGGTGCCGCAAGGTGCTTCTCCAACACTTCCTTGGACACAATGCCAATAGTGGCGTTGATAGTGTTGTCCTCGGGCATTTCCCGCAGGAGATAGGTGAGCTCGAATCGAGGGTACTTGCTAGCCATCTCCTCCAGTTCGTCAATCAATGGAATGTCGTCAATCGTATCGTTAGCGAAGATGAGTTTGATGCGTGTCATATCCTGTGGATCCTTCACAATGGCGTCCAGAATCTGCAGCATCGGTGTAACCCCAGCACCTCCGGCGACCATGTTCAATTGATCATATCTGTTAGTTTCGTAGGAAAACTGACGGCCATCGTCTCGGTCCACACGGACCTCAATTGTCTCGTGCTCTGACAACGTCTCCAGATACTGCGAGAACGGGCCACAGGCCTTGACCATGAGATCAAACTTGCCAGTCTCGTTCACCGACAGCGGAGTATAGCACCGTTCGAGCATCTCTCCGCCGACATTGGCCCGCACAGTATAATGTTCGCCAGCTCTTAAACCGAGTTTATGGTTCGCTTGCGGGAGCGCGAACTCGTAAATGCTCATATCATGTGACACAGGATATTTGTCTACCAGCTCCACGGTTACGAACTCTGAGCCGACAATGCGGGTCCGGCCGCGATAGAACTTGAGTGCGCCGAGGAGGACTGCCGCAGCAACAGCATAGGCCCACTTACTTCTGTCCATGATCATGGTCCCGACGACCAATAGTACCCCGGGGATCAGCACGCCGTGCAGCGGAGACGACAGCAGGTTTTGTTGCGTTTCCGTACTCATATCGTCGTCCCTGAATGAGAAAAAAAAATTATTCCGCCCCCAGTGTCTCATGGTGTCCGCGCACGAAAAGTCCCAAATGAAGCGGAAAAAGGCATAATTTCGAATCAAATCTGGTTCATAATTCGATTCTGCTTAATACGAAGTTCGCGCGCCTCACAGAGTCGGCTGTGTCATCATCCGTCCTGAATTAGGGACGAGGTCTCAATGTCGCTGACGCATGTTTAAGAAGTCTGTTTGAATGACTAGTCTCAGACATGTACCCATTTGTAGCATTCCGGTTGAACTAATTAACCTATTCCGGACCAGTTGAGAACCACGCAGATTTGTTAGGCTGATTATGTAAGCGGAGGCTGTAGTAGTTTTAGGCTCTTACACTTGACGGGATTTCAGGCAGTGGCGGTGAATGTGCATAAACTAGCTATCGTTAGTTCCAGTATGCATATGCACATGAACACTTCTTCGTCCAACCTACAGCTAAAGTGTAAGAGCGTGTCTATGCATACGCATGTGCAATGCCGAAACGGGATGATCTGATTTGCCGACAAAATCTTTTTAGTGCTGCTTATACTCATTCGCATATTGAAATTATTATTTCGGTTGTCGAATCTGGTCGCCAGGGAAACACAGCTAACAGCTTTGAGTCGCCTACAAACCTTCCGTAGCTATCACACTGCATACCAACCGGTATCTGCAATGTCTCGTATGCAAGATACGATTCAGGCGGAGCAGAGAGTCAGCATGCATTCTACATCATATACACATTTCGCCATTATCAAGCTCATGCTAAACAGCGGTATCTGCGAAGAAGACCTTGCTTATACGATTAACCAGCAAAACGGCGTCGGCACCGGTGATAAGCAGAACTCTCCTCCAACTTGGGGATGTGACGCGCCTTCAAAAAGTCACTTACCAAATGGCAATTAGGGGTTCGGTCAAGAGTTTTCTCTATTGCGGATGAAGGCCAAGACGGAATGCTATCGTTTCATTGAGACGTATGCTACCAAATCTCAAATTTCTGGATCCATTTGAGCACTTGATTACTAACTGTGAAATGTTTGTTCTATTGTCCAACCTACGAAAATAAATTCAAATAGATATGCATAATAGCTAGTAGCGTGCCAAGTTTGCTATGCATATTGATATTTCGCCAGGTACGTATTTTTACCCCTAGTTAAAAAAAAAAAAAAAATCACAGTATATAGCCCCTGAATAAAAATGTAATGACCCTCAACTGAGTAACAACGACGATGACAGCAGAAGACGAGCACCCAGCAAAGCGCCAAAGGTATGAGCCAAGAGGTGTCGGCCAAAATGACGAACACCACTCCTGTACTGAGCTTCCCGCCGAAAGATTGGACGACATTACCAGTTTTATCACTACATAAGACGAACTTTCTATTATCTACAACTATCAAGTGTTCCCGCGGTCGGACACTAATAGGAGACTGGATTCCTACGCTTCACATGCTGGACGATTAGGACTATATATTCTGTCATCGATGATTGACAGATTGTTTTTCTATTTCATGTTGAGCGATATAGAGACGGGTGTGGAATTTCTGTTTTATGCATTAAAGCGGGAGGGAACCGAGTTTTGCGGGGCCGAGCTGCCTGAGGATTTGTTTCGCACCTTTCAAACGCAATTGATACAGCATTACTCTTTCCTAGTTCAAAGGACAAAGTCATTCGACAATATTACACTCGATTTTAAAAGTATCTTTAACGACCTGTTCCTAAATGTGGCATCACAAGTTTACAAGGATTTTCTTGTAAACTTGCTATCTGACAGTACGAAGAAAGGCGAGCAATGCCTGGAGGCCGACAGGTCTCTTCCGCAGAAACAAGAGCAGATGTAAACAGGTTGATCGAGTCCTGGGCGGAAGAAATACCGTCACGTTTTGGCAGTAACGCGTTACGCAAAAATCAAACGACTGCTATCTGCAACATGAATGCACGAGGCATAAAGCTCCTGTTGGAAACATTTGTTGGAGTTTATTATGTGTTCAATGAGCCATCCAGCAAATGGAGCGATTTTTTGCAAATAATCCTTGAATTTTGCAAATTGGCCGAGATCACAGCACTCCCGAATATGCTCAGTGAAAGCCAGCTTGTTTTGCTTGACGCAGCATTTAGGCTATTAGCCATCGAATATGCAAAATTTTTGGATGTCCACGCCGAACCGGAGGAAGTATTTGACTTACAAAAACAGCAAAATGTTACAAAATATACCGTCTGTGGAACGAAAAAGCATCTAAAGCACATGACGGTTGCGCTTCATGCACTAGAACACGTTGCCCAGGACATTCGTGATTCAGGTATGCCTATCAATTACAGCTGTTCTTCCATTGAACGAGCTAGCAGGAGCATGAAGTATATTCTTGCTACGCCCGTTCGACATCCGTTTACTACATTAAGCATGCGGATGTTGCTGCAACACACTACTAGGCTGCTTTTCTTGCAAGACTTAAAAGAAGAAGAGCGGTCGTGGGTACATGGGGTACGGATTAAAAGAGAGAGCCTGTCAAGTTCGGAAAACGAAATTTACGATGACGTTAGACGATGGATCGACGACGCAAACTCTGACGTTTATGAAGGGTTTAAAGTCGATGGCAACATTATCAATGGCGTGTTTTCCACTGTCACGCCTTCCTTCCTACGCAGGAAGACAACACACCCTGACCCGAGCGACCTATTCCAGTTCGTATGTGTCATAGTCTCCAAGGCATACACAAATGCGCAAAGTCCAAACGACAGGAGTAACTCCGACACGTATGCGATTGTCCAAAGAGTCAGAAAGTTGAAGATGTTATCGTAAAGTCGAAAGTGATTAGACCCGGCGAAACGCTCAAGTTTGGAACAATTTATAACGACAAAACGGAGGAGAAGTATATCGCCTTTCCCTGTGACGCGTTAGTCCCTGCATGGAAGTTAGAAGTTGGAAATGGCAAGTTTATTGCCTGGTCAGAGGAGTGTAATATCACGGCCTCGGATTTTCTTGGAACGTAAAGTAGAAGATAGTGAAAAGAACCAGTAGTCCTTCTGCATTTTCCAACAGCCAACTTCCTACTCAAGATTTGTACAACTTTCGTCCACCGCAGTGGCAGGGTGCCTGCAGAAATGTATAACTTTTGCACAACAATGGTATACAGCACTGCCACGGAGTAGGTCGATTTGTTGTCGACGCCACAATTATGCGGCGAAATAAGTCAGTCACGTTCGACTCGCCTCATCTGCATACCGAGTAGACTTGCCGTCCAAAGCCACACCACCATATTCTTGCTACCAGAGAAATGGGGTGATATTGCTATATGCTAAATTCGCTTCTCTGAACGGTGCTGCGTTTCCAACTGCCCAAGATTAGAAGGAACAGGTACACAATTGTATCACGTGAACTCTAATCGCTACAGTTTCGTCTACCGGAGCCGTTTAGGCAGCCCGTTTCAACCGCCACCGGAATTTTCGTGAGCTACGGGGTTCACGCGCTACCGTAACCTGTTTGGAGAACACGGACCCACACCGCCATTAGCCGGGTGCCCCGAAAAAGAGATCTACCAGTGGCACTAACCCTTAGGCCCGCATATTGCGCAATTGCCCGGTGTGTGGCCCATTTTACCAGAAAAGAAGCAAAACCACGAGCGCAGGCTAAGCCCGAAGACCATCCAGGTCTTTTTGGGCCAGTGGGGACATATGTCGTGCGGCAGTAAAGAGGCGAAAGCGCGGACCCACTCTCCACGAAGCGGAACATCAACCCTCCCTAGGACTGCTTGGGGGTCTTTGCGAGAAAAGAGGTAGCACGGTGCTGGCACACAATCTCTGCGGAGCGGAGCAACCCATCCCTCCGGAGGTGAGAGTGCTCTGCGGGCGGCCTTCTTTTCCAGAAAAGAAGCAAAAGCGCTGGCTCATATACGCCTTCTCCGCGCAGCGGAGCTACCTTTTTTTGCTTCTTTTTCGGAGAAAAAAAGAAGCCGCCGGAGGCAACCACCAACCCCCTAGGCCCAGCACCCTCCGGAGGTTGAATATGCCCTGCGGGCGGCCTTCTTTTCCAGAAAAGAAGCAAAAGCACTGGCTCATATACGCCTTCTCCGCGCAGCGGAGCTACCTTTTTTTGCTTCTTTTTCGGAGAAAAAAAGAAGCCGCCGGAGGCAACCACCAACCCCCTGGGCCCAGCACCCTCCGGAGGTTGAGTATGCCCTGCGGGCGGCCTTCTTTTCCAGAAAAGAAGCAAAAGCACTGGCTCATACGCCGCCTCCGGAGCTACCTTTTTTGCGAGCTCCGCTCCTCCGCATAGCAGCGCAAGCAATGTGGCGTCCGGAGGACCCTGGCCCATCGCCGAGGACAAAGATGGTCCTGACGATGGGCGCTTGTTGCGGCCACCATGTGAAAGCTTACTCCTGGCACCTCCTGTTGGCCGATAAGCTGGTGAGACACGGGGTGGGCGCATAATCTCACTTATCGCTGCCGATCAGGATGAGGAAGGCCGCTTGAGGCCCGGACAAGTGCGCCGCGTTGTGGCGAGAGCGTGAAGACCGCGGTAAAGCGTCGCACTAGTTTCTGCTGTGGGAAACAGCCTCCTCCTCCCAATGTGACAGGATGCGCTCACACTCTCATCATACGCTCCGTCGGCCTCGGGCCGACTGGCCATGTCCGACTGTCGCTGACCCTACACGGCCCAGCGAGCGGCCCACCGTCCTACACGGTGCGGCATACTGGCGCCAGTGCCGGCATATTTCGAGAACGGCCTCGAGAGCGTTCTGGGGAACCCCGAGCTGCAGGTCGATGACTCTGTTCACAAGAAAATAAAGGGTCCCCTTCTCATTTAGGAAGGCCTGTGCGGCTTGGCCCCGGAATTATCGCGGGTTGCCGGGACAACGACGAAAAGAGGCCTACCGGGAACGTCCGAGGCGGTTGCGGACATTGGGCCGACGGCAAAAGATGGTGTGTGTGTGATGGCGACAAAATAGACGCCGAACGGGACCCCATTTCCTGCCCCCAGAAAACATGGGGGAAAGTAGACCCGGAGGAGGGCGTGTCTTAAGGCTAAAATTGCCCGTTGCGGCAACAGTCCCAGTCGTCCGTGTGGGGAGACAGAAGTGTCCCAGCAATGTCACCCTGGGCCGACCCGATGCCCGATGGGGCAATTTTTGGGGCCCGCCGGTGGGGGAACGGAGGGTTACATGCTACTTCGCCGAGACCCCACAACCACATGCAACTTTCTTTTTGCTGCGGTGGAGCGGGCGATGCGGTATAAATAACAAGACGCATCCCCGGATAATTCGACAGCTCGACCGCTTTTTTTCTGACCACTATTTATTTTACGTCACCATGCTAACCACAACTACACGCACGACACCCATCCAGCTCGATCGTGTCACGACCCTGGTGGGCCAGCAGACGCTGCCGCTGCGGGCCGTCCTCCCCTCCGACTACTCGGACATGTACACGCCCGATATCATGGCGGACGCCAAAAACCTCAACTCGCTGGGTCGGCCACTGTTCACAGAGCGCGCACTCGTGGACTGGACGCTCAACGATATCCGTTCCCTGCTCATTGTGGACCGGCTCCGTCCGGAATGGGGGAACTCTATCCCGCGGGTGGCCGAACGCGGCTACCGCATTGTGCACTTGCCGCTGGGCGCCACGGACGAGCAGATTGTTGCCGCGCTGGTCAACAGCGACATCTACAAGGAGCACAACTTTGACACGAGTTTCCTGCTGCAGACGGCGCAGTACACTGTGGCGGCCGCCCGGCAGCGCCAGCTCTACAGCCAAAAGCCGCTGTCCAAGCCGGAATGGCGCAACATCATCGAAAACTATCTGCTCAACCTGGCGTGCGAGGCGCAATGTCGCATTGACTACAAGAAGACGTGTTCCAGTCTCAAGAAGAAGAAGCAGGACCAGCAATTGACCCACAAGGCGTCGACGTCTCCCCCATTGAACTCGTCCAACACCTCGCCCTTGCTCAAGCAGGCTCTGTTGACGTCCTCGTCCACTTCCCCAGACTTCCCTTCCTATCTGCGACCAACCAAACCAACGCTCACCAAGCAGGAGAAGCAACAAGTCTGGGTCCAGGTCCAGACGAAGCTCTACCGCCGTCTCGGACTCGACTGGGAGGCCGATGCGCTCTAGTCTCTCTTTCCCTTTTCTTTTGCATATTTATTATTATAACCTATTTAACGTAGCCACTAACATGACGAATTCACGAAGATACAACCGCACCCTCTCCCCCCACTCGCAAAAATCCACCGTCGTTATCGTAGGAGCTCGGCCCCCGGCGGGGCTCCGCGGCCCACTCCACTCGCACAACCCCGGCCGTCCGGCCGGGGCTTCTCCGGTTGCATATGCCCCATCGGGCAATTCCCCTTTTTGCGGGGATTTTCCGTGCGGCGCAGCGGACTTTATCTTTTGCGGTCTTAGACACGTGTGTGGGGGAAGGACGGATAAGCGCTTATCCAGATGTTCTTTGTGGAGCAGATGACAGCAGGCAACACGGACTGGGAGCGAGCAATGGAGCGATGGGAGGGAGGCTTGCCGTATTGCGGTCAGTGCTGGCTGGCGCCAGCACCAGGGTCCGACGGTGTGCGGGTTGCGGGAAAATCGGGAAAATTGCCGGCTGCTGCAGGATGCGGGGGAGCGGCGGCGGCTGAATCGCCATTGGGACCGGAACTTCCCACGTGACGCGAAAAGGTCCTTGTTGTCGGATAAATTGAGGGTCTCGGACGAACTCTGGGCCAGTGGCCTCCGGCGCTTCTTTTTCCCCGAAGGGCAAGGAAAAAGGTGGGCGCTTCTCCGCTCGCTGGGCCAGGGTTGTCCGGAAAAAAGACCGTCCGTTCACGCGCCCCCAAGCAGCTCAGGGGACGGCGGCGGTCTCCTCTCCGGCAGAGAGCCTGGGGTGGAGCTCTGCGAGGCCATTGACCAGCTTCCTCCTCCGGAGGGTTGGTCGCCTCCGGCGGCTTCTTTTTTTCTCCGAAAAAGAAGCAAAAAAAGGTAGCTCTGCGAGGCCATTGGCCAGTGCTTTTGCTTCTTTTCTAGAAAAGAAGGCCGCCCGCAGGGCATACTCAACCCCCGGAGGGTTCTACGATACAAAATAAAGCGGGACCACATAAACCAGTGTCAATAAGACTACAATCGTAGGTAAACTAGTCAGCGATATTGGAAAATCGCAGAAAAGTGAAATATACAGCAAGAATCGCACTTGGTACAGAGAGGCCAATTGCGACTGGTACTGTGCAGAGTGATTCCAGTAAACAACCGGCTGTTCCAACAGCGAGTTTGGTATTAGGAAAAATAATTACCTAATATTGTTTCAGGGGAGCACTGCGTCCACCTTCGGCTATATAGCTATAATAATGAGCGTGCGGCTTTTGTTTTCCTCCCAATCTCAGACGCATCCCACGGGGGAGGTTCCGACTTGATCCATCACCATTCTGCTCAGATTCAACATCAGATGTTGGTAATTATCAATGCTCACAGAACCATTGAGTGGATTCCATCATTTCTTATCCGAGCCGCTGAAAAACGTCCTCAAAATTCCGTGAAAGAGACGCTGGTGGCTATAGCAGTTCGACGCTAAAGAAGTGGCTTTGGTAGCATTCTGGATTCATGTGGTGCGAATCACCAGCATTGTTAAAGATCCCTCAGGACCCGATCTTCATTCCCAGGGGATTTAGATTAAAATTGAATTAAAGTGAATGAAGGCTGTGATATACGGTTGCATCATTATCTTTGCATTTTGACACTCTTTCCGTAAATAGCAACTTTCAGGGTATAAAACAATGGTAAAAATATCTCTCTTCCAAAAACTCCCACTCAATGCCGAGTTATTCGAGACAAACTGTTTCGTGAATGGAGCTGAGCCACAAATTTGGCGGAATGTGGCGGTGCCGGTCGGAGTTTGTTTACTACGACCGCCATAAAATGCTGGCCCCAGAAGACAATTTTAACTCAAACCAAGACATAAATTCTGATTCTACAAAACTCATCCAGATTTATATTGTTTCGTCTGACCTGGGGAGGCTGGATTAGCGGAGACTGCTACAGAGGAATTAGAGAGACGCAACTCCGATAATTACATACCAAAAGTTGCGTCATTCCAACGTTGGAATATATTGGTGCGAATTGTGGATCAACGACTGTACCGACAGACTATAGAAGCAGATGCAAAAGCTTCAGGACACTGCCCTATGAAGAACACCGGGAGCAGTCAGTCTACCCGGCTCTCAATGGAATTAGAGGAGTACTGCCCATCGAGCCGCGAATCGAACAAATGAACATACTCCGCATTGTGCGATGGCACCAACGGTTAGCCAATGAGAAAACTCGCTCTCGGGCTAGGTGATGGGAAGCCGGTGACACAGGACCAACTGCGACTAACAAGACTTCTCCAAGCCTATGGCCCCGAAAAACCCGTTAAGGGTCCCGCGTTGGCACAATCTGGAGGAATATCACGAAGCACAACCAGCAATTGAAGAATCAATGCTCGCAAAATGACAACACGACTTCAACGCAGACAGTACACAAAGGCACTACCGACGATTAAATCCAGCCAACTCCCCACACGAAGAAATCCCAATTGGCACTGAACAGGGAACTACGCTCAGCGCCTAGGCCCGAACTGAGCTGACTAGTTCAAATTCAGGCCGGTCACGCAACGCTACGTTCTGACCTCTACTTCAAATCGAAGGCAGCCTCTTGTCCGAGCAGTGCAATGAGCCTGAAGCAATTGAGCATGTATGTATTGTTAAGATGTGCACGATACGCGAGCTCGTGCTCGAGGATAAGTCCTTTTCGTTCTCGACGCAAAACGCAGAGTGATGAAAGAACACTACGGCAAGAGAGCTTTAGTTGTCTTTGCGGGAATAACTTTGTAAAACATAGCACGGGCTGTCGTAAGAGCCAATATATACATATTAATTATTATACCGACTAGCTAGAGCTGTGAGGTAACCTGCCGCTAGAGCTACTGCAATCGGTGCGGCTGTGGATTTTTTTTTGGCACTCTGCCGCATGCGGCTGGCTGTCGGTGGCCCGCCGAGGGTCCGAATTTCGGGTGAAATTTTGTCAGATTTGGGAGATGAGGCGTTCAAGATCAAAACACCACCCTTTTGGCTACTACAGTTTGGTGCGGATTGCCATGTCATTAGCAGATAGATTCAACCCTCGAACCGACAACGAGGTTGCGCAGAAGCAGGCCGAAGAGCACGGCGACGATGCTAGCAGTAGCGACGAGGAGAACACCAACAAGGTCGTGGAAGAGTCAGACGAGGCCTCGACCCCTGCCGCAGAGGACGGAGAAGACGACTCAAAGACTACGGACCTGCTGTCCAAATTGAGCGTCAAGGAAGGGGATAAGAAGACTGAGGAGAAGACGGAAGAAAAGACCGAGGAGAAAAAGTCGGAAGAAAAGACCGAAGAGAAGAAGGAGGAGGAAAAGAGTGAAGAGAAGAAGGATGAAAAAGCTGACGAAAAGACGGACGCAAAGAAGGATGAAAAGTCCGACGAAACGACAGATAAATCGGAACAGAGCAACCTCATTCAAAGCTCGTACGAGGTCAAGGTTAAGCTGGCCGATATCCAGGCTGATCCAAACTCCCCATTATACTCTGCAAAGAGCTTTGAGGAGTTGGGGCTCTCTGACGAATTGAAGAAGGGACTCTACGCCATGAAGTTCTCCAAGCCATCCAAGATCCAGGAAAGAGCATTGCCGCTGTTATTAAAGGACCCGGCCGAAAACATGATCGGCCAGAGTCAGTCCGGTACCGGTAAGACTGCCGCATTTGCCCTCACAATGCTGTCCCGTGTGGATGCGAGCAACCCAAAGATCCAGGCCCTGTGTCTGTCTCCAGCACGAGAGCTGGCCCGTCAGACCATGGAGGTCATCAAGGAGATGGGCAAATACACCAAAATCACCACGGGCTTTGCCATCCCGGATGCCATTGAAAGAGGCGCCCAGGTCAAAGGCCAAGTCGTCGTGGGTACTCCTGGCACAGTCATGGACATGATCCGACGAAAGCAGATGGACGTGTCCGATCTCAAGGTGTTTGTGCTGGACGAGGCCGACAACATGCTCGACAAGCAAGGTTTGGGCAACCAATGCTCCAGAGTCAAAAAGTTCCTGCCCAGGAGCACGCAACTGGTGCTCTTTTCGGCCACTTTCCCTGACGAAGTGTACAAATACGCTACCACGTTCGTACCCAAGGCAAACGAGATCCGACTCAAACAGGAAGAACTCAACGTGGCCGGTATCAAGCAACTCTACATGGACTGCGATAGCGAACAAGATAAGTTTGACGTACTGTGCGACTTTTACGGCCTCTTGACCATTGCATCCTCCATCATCTTTGTGGCAACCAAGGACACGGCCGACAAGCTCTACATGAAGATGACCAAGGAGGGCCACAAGGTATCGCTGCTTCACGGTGGTCTGCGTAACGAGGACCGTGATAGGCTCATTGATGATTTCCGTGGAGGCCGCTCAAAGGTGCTCATCACCACCAACGTCTTATCTCGAGGCATCGACATTCCATCCGTCTCCATGGTCATGAACTACGATCTGCCCCTCGACCAGAACGGCCGACCAGACCCATCCACATATCTCCACCGTATCGGTCGTACTGGTAGATTCGGCAGAGTGGGTGTCTCTGTCAGTCTCATCCATGACAAAAAGTCCTTGGAACAGTTCCAGCAGATTCTCGACCACTTTGGCCAGGGCATTGAGGTCACCAAGCTTCCGCGCGACGACTGGGAAACGATTGAAAAGATTGTCAAGAAGGTCATTAAATAAGTAATTAATTAATCTACACTGTCATTTACCACGAACATTTGCTTTTTTAATGGGGGAGGGAGGGGGGGAGGGACTGGCTTGTCTACGGCCGCAGGGCGTAATCGCCCTAGCGACGGCCCTCTTTTAGAAAGAAGCAAAAACAGTAAGCTTCGTCAGATGAAAAAGCTGTTTCTTGTAACCAATTAGCGACAACCTGCGATTTGGAGGAGTGTAAATTCCCTTCCCAAGTAGGGAAAATCCGGTTTATTAACATAAGCAATACACGCACGTTGAGCTTGGTTAATTAATAGAGATAATGGCCTTCCAGTTTTGGTTTTGGAACCAACACTGCTCAAAAATGGTACGGACAAATATTAATTGCGTGCTTGTTTGTCATCCTGGTAGATAAGTTCAATACCACGGATGCGCCAAGTTTCGGAGCGCTTAGAAGTCTCTAATGCCAAAAAAAAAAAAAAAAAAAAGCAAAACATCCGGGTATCGAATCCCGAGTGAAACAGTCCAAGTAAAATTACTAAGATACCAGGAGTGAGAATATCCCCACAGGATATACGTAAAGAACTAGTTTTGCGGTTCTATCCTGTACAATCAGTTGGTCGCCCAAAACCATATGCATGTTGTGGCCCGTAATTGCGGACGACCTGTCAGCGATAGACGTTCAACTGGTCCGTTAAACTCACTAAGTTGTTAGTCGTTCTGTTCAAACTGAACAGGAATGAATCTACCTAATCAGCATGGCGGAGATACATCAGGGTATGTTGGCATTTTTGCCTGGTAGGGGTTTTGGGCTGCCATATGCCCGTTTCAGTAAAATTAGGTGAACTAGACACGTATCTAAATTCAGTATAATGAATAAAAGATATAAATCGTTGAATAAAATCCAAGTACATTTAGCTATTGTCATTAATTAATTAATTTTTTGAATAAAGACACACATAAGTCGTCTTTCTACCTACTGCAGGAATAGCGTTTTCACGTCCCTGCGCTGTAGCTTAGAACACGTCTATTTCAACATTCAACTATCCACACTTACGCTCATATACGAGCTTTGTGCGGACTCGAAAGGCGTAGCTGTAGGAGTTTTGACTTCTCAACTGATCTACATTTCACACTTGATTTTGTTCATTTCAGTTAGGAGAATTATATTTCATAAACTTCGGCGGTTAGACTTCACAGAGCTCCTTTTTTTTTTTTTTTTTTTGACGAAAAAAGAAGCTGCCTCGCCGGAAGCAACTGAATCAACCTTCTTTTCCAACGTGCGAAACAGATGACTATTGGTTCAATAATTCATTACTCTACATCAACCTCGCAGAGCTACCTTTTTTGCTTCTTTTCGAAGAAAAAAGAAGCCGCCGGAGGCACTTGAACGGCGTTCTTTCCCAACAAGAGGGCTATTAAATAATCCATCAACGCTCTTGGGCAAAAATAAATATCAGTTATGCGTTAATCGTAGTTCGCAGCTGCTCAACTGCTGTATCGTCATCGTGCAGTTCCTTGGTTACCACCTGATCCATGAGTCCTTGGTTTTTCACCCACGCCTGTAGCCGTGCTGCCTTGACCTGTTTATACTCGGCGTCCAATTCTTCGCGGTACTCCAGCGCCCAGGTCAGCCGACGCTTGAGACTATCAAACTCGCCCTTGATGTCTTCTTCAGCGCTCAACGTGTCTTCGTCGCCGGAATCTGCTCTCTGCCGCTGGCCCTGCGGCTTGTACTTTTCCAGCGCGCCACCGCCACAAATGTCGGCGCGATCGGGATCGTGTGGCGGTGGCTTTGCAAACTCGGTTTCGTGGACGGTGCGCATGTGCTTTGCCAGCGCATCTGACCGAGTGAAATTGCGGTCGCACTCGGGCACGGTGCAGTAGAAGGGCTTTTCGCCCGTATGCGACCGCATATGCGACACGAGAGCGAACCGTGAGGGCTGGACAATGCCCTTACGCGGACAGTCGTCCCATTCGCAAGCATACTTGGACTTGCGGACGCCAAAATGGTCGTCCTGAAGATGCGTGACAAACTCGCTCAGGTCCTGCTTCTCCTGATTACATCCGTCCCAATGGCAGATCAGCTTGGGTCGGTTGAACACGTCTTCGTCGTCGCGCGGCGACCCAGGCGCACTCCCGTACGAGTCGGACGAGATGGGCGAGGACGCGTTCGACTCTGAGTTCTGCTGGTTCATGTCCATCTCCTCCGGATGGAGCGGACCTGCCACCTCCCCAGGCGAAGACGGGATATCGCTACTATAGTCCATTGAAAGGTTGTAGTGTTCGTCGTCGGTGTGCGTGCTCTTCTTCCCTCCCAACCCATCAACCGCCGGTTTCAGATGTACGCAGTGGGCAATGGTCGAGCTTCGTTAGCGACACCGTTTCTCTGATGCTCAATTGAGAGTCACTCGGCCTCGCAGAGCTACCTTTTTTTTGCTTCTTTTTCGGAGAAAAAAAGAAGCCGTCGGAGGTAACCACCCCCCTTTTTAGGATCCAGAACCCTCCGGAGGAGTGAGTGCCCTGCGGGCGGCCTTCTTTTCCAGAAAAGAAGCAAAAGCGGTTCTCTATCACGACATTTCGCAATCCACAGGACTCATTGACCCTGTTCTACCCTTTTCAAAGCCGCTATCGCCGTCAAGGCTTCTCCGCTGATGGCGGACCCCCAGTCTGAAATATTCGCGGGGGAAGGAGGGGCGGGCCGGTGACTAAAACTGAAATTCTTCAATAGTCACTTCACCAACACAACCCATACCAATGTCAGATTTGCAGCTTAAAGTGCTCAAGGCGCTGGATGGCGCTGCGTCCGGGACGATCGAGTCCAACGCAGCGTTCCCGGACGTCGACTCAAAGCAGGTGCAGGCCGCGGTGACGTCGCTGGCGGCCCGTTCCATGGTCACGTACAAGACGCTCGAGAAGGATCTGTGGAGCCTGACCGCGGAAGGTGAGGACATTGTGGCCCACGGGTCACATGAAATGCGTCTGTACGACGAGGTGGTCAAATCCCTCGAGGGACTCAAGATTGCTGACGTGGGCAAGGTGCTCGGGGACAGCGGCAAGATTGGCCAGCAGCGGGCATTCAAGAACGGCTGGGTCCAGAAGGACGGTGACCGTCTGGTCAAGAAGGCCGAGGAGCGACCAGAGGACACGACCGTGGCCGAGCTCACCACGATCAAGACCACCGGCACCCTGGAGAACAACGAAAAGGAACTTAACGACCTCAAGAAGCGCAAGTTAATCTCAAAGACCAAGCTCATCTCTTTCGAAATTTCCAAGGGCCCCGAATTCGCATTAGAAATCAAAAAGTATGAGACGGACCTGACCATTGACATGCTGCAGTCGGGTGCATGGAAGACTGCTCCCTTCAAGCCATACAACTTCGCCGCCGAGGGCGCTCCTGCTAACGCCGGCGCCCTCCACCCCCTGAACAAGGTCCGGGAAGAGTTCCGTCAGATCTTCTTCGCCATGGGGTTCACCGAAATGCCTACTAACCAATACGTCGAGACGGGCTTCTGGAACTTTGATGCCCTGTATGTCCCACAGCAGCATCCGGCCAGAGACCTCCAGGACACCTTCTACATCAAGGATCCAGCCGCGTCTGCCCATCCAGACGACAAGACGTACTTTGACAACGTGCGCAAGGCCCACGAAGGCGGTGCGTTCGGCTCCATTGGCTACCGATATCCATGGTCCGCAAAGGAGACCACAAAGCTCGTTCTCCGTACCCACACCACTGCAATCTCCGCCGCCATGCTCCACAAGCTGGCCGAAAAGGGCGCCGAGCCATGCCGCTACTTCTCCGTCGACCGGGTCTTCAGAAACGAGGCCGTCGACGCTACCCACTTGGCCGAGTTCCACCAGGTCGAAGGTGTCATTGGTGACTACAACATCACCCTAGGCGACCTCATTGGATTCATGCAGAGATTCTTTGGCAAGATGGGCGTCAAGCAGCTCCGTTTCAAGCCGGCCTACAACCCGTACACCGAGCCATCGCTCGAAATTTTCTCCTGGCACGAGGGTCTCGGCAAGTGGGTCGAGATTGGCAACTCCGGGTTGTTCCGTCCAGAAATGCTTCGCGCCATGGGACTCCCAGAGGACTACAGAGTCATTGGCTTTGGTCTCAGTTTAGAGCGACCCACCATGATCAAGTACGCCGTGTCCAACATCAGAGAGCTCCTGGGCCACAAGGTGTCCCTGGACTTTATCCAGTCCAACCCTGCCGTTAGATTAGATGAGGATTTAGTCTAAATATAATAATGAGTCTGCACATTCGATGATCTCAGGCACCGCTTTTGCTTCTTTTCTGGAAAAGAAGGCCGCCCGCAGGGCACTCTCACCCACGGAGGGCGGATGAGATGCCTCCGGCGGCTTCTTTTTTTCTCCGAAAAAGAAGCAAAAAAAGGTAGCTCTGCGAGGCACTAGATGTCAGAGCAGACTCGACGATGGTATACCATACTTACGAATAGATCCAATCGACCTTGAGCCGGCAGTCCTCGGTCACAGATGCACAGGGACAAGAATTGGTGTCCAAAGACTGCCGCGACTGTGTGTGCACAAGATCAGAAAGACCAGTTGCTCCTACCGCACTTGACAATAGCATCCCGCTGAAACTGTTGGACACTGCAACGTACTGGGAAATTGTCCGAAGACCGCGGCCAGTGTGTGCAGGAGTATCCGTGAGGATCAGTTGAGAGACATGCCACTGTCTCTGGGGAAGAAAAGAGAGAAAAAGAAAAAGCCAAAGGTGGGAATCACGCCCTTTTATATTCAAAGTTAGACGCCCACCTGCACCCAAAATAATATTTCCTAAAACGGAACCGGCCCGATACCGACCCCAGAGCTGTTGCTCCTAGAATGCTGTCCACAAACATATCCGTTCCAGTAATCCCACATGGTTGAAAAAGCTGCATCAGGAAGCCAAAAGAGGAAAATAGATGTAGCTGGCTTTTTTGATGTGGACCAGTGCTTTTGCTTCTTTTCTAGAAAAGAAGGCCGCCCGCAGGGCACACTCAACCCCCGGAGGGTTCTAGGTCCTAGGAGGTTGGTGGTTGCCTCCGGCGGCTTCTTTTTTCTCCGAAAAGAAGCAAAAAAGGTGGCTCCGCTACGCGGAGAGTGTATGGGCAACAGTGCTTTTGCTTCTTTTCTAGAAAAGAAGGCCGCCCGCAGGGCATACTTACCCCTGATGATCCTAGGGAGCCGGTGGTTGCCTCCGGCGGCTTCTTTTTTCTCCGAAAAGAAGCAAAAAAGGTGGCTCCGCTACGCGGAGTGTGCGTTTGCTCCTTTTCCAGCAACGAAGACCATACTTCCACACTCAATTGATCAGGAACAAATGCCAATAGCATTTTGGCGGTACTCTTCTCCTCTAAAGACGATCTTCCCAGAGCACACCCCCAACCTCAATTGATTCAGGGGTTGACAGGTATCTTCACGCCACTTACGTAAGACCGGGCCGGAACGCTCATGCTGCTTTGGGAAAGAGCGCCGAGAGCCCGACGACCTCCCAGATGGCTGCTTGGCTTCGCCTGGGTCTCGGAACGGTCTCTGTGTTCTAGAAAAACTCAGCCGTTTTCAGATGACAGCGGCTTTTTCTGGAACATTGTGGAACGCGTGGCTGAGTGGCCTGGGGGCATTGGGGGAAAGCTGAAACCTCAAGTGGCCCGAAGAATAATATCGGCCGCTGAGCCTGCATGGCCATGATGTAATCCGTTATCATCTTGCTTTCGCGGCCCGCGCGCAGAGATCGAACGTCCCAAAATAAAAGCCGGGTGTTTTGCGTAAGAAACACAAACAAAAGAACCTACTGTAAACCCACACTCGCCATGGCTTTCACCTGTTCTGACATTCTCAAGATCATTCTTGGTGAGTGGGACGTCCAATGTCGTCTGGACTACATGCTGACGCTGTGTTTTTAGCCATCATTTTGCCACCTCTTGGTGTGTTCCTTGAAAGAGGCTGCGGAGCCGACTTGTTGATTAACATCTTGCTGTGTATTTTGGGTTACTTCCCTGGGTATGTCTGGCTGTGTTGCTTGCGCTCAATTCCCGTGCTAACCGGTGTTTTTCTAGTATCATCCACGCGTTGTATATTGTAAGTTGCCCGCTGGGCCCCTTATCCCCTATTTCGAGTGCTAACGCCGCTTGTAGATCCTCAAGTATTAGTGTTTTTGACCTGCCCCCTTTTTTTATAGTTAATAATAAAGTATCCGTTTTGACCGTCCGCAGTACCGTTCAGCCTTGCAGGGCTATTTGCTTTGCTCCGTAAAAGCCGCA
This sequence comes from Blastobotrys chiropterorum, assembly GCA_030570055.1. Classification (NCBI taxonomy): domain Eukaryota; kingdom Fungi; phylum Ascomycota; class Dipodascomycetes; order Dipodascales; family Trichomonascaceae; genus Blastobotrys; species Blastobotrys chiropterorum. The sequence goes on from JAJLUK010000052.1 coordinate 64,062, forward strand.
GGATATCATTGGGCGGCCTCCTTTATGCGATAAGAGTACTGTCTCACGAAGTGACCAGAATAATTGTCGCCGGTGGTCGGCTTATAAAGGAGCCAATTGAAGTGTGGCCTGTCAATACGTGGCATGTCGAAACACGCAGATCAGTTGCTCCTTCCAGTAATGCCTACCGTTAAAGCTGGGAGCTGCCCCATCGCGTGTTGGCAACCCTCCAACACGTTACTTTAGGGGCTGAGCGAACCGCACGGCTATGGTTCTATAGGCAATTGTCCTGAGAGGGAGTGTCTCAGGCCTCGCAGAGCTACCTTTTTTGCTTCTTTTCGGAGAAAAAAGAAGCTGCCGGAGGCAACCACCAACCCCATAGGACCTACAACCCTCCGGGAGTTGAGTGTGCCCTGCGGGCGGCCTTCTTTTCCAGAAAAGAAGCAAAAGCACTGTCCATTCACCTCCGCGCAGCGGAGCTACCTTTTTTTGCTTCTTTTTCGGAGAAAAAAAGAAGCCGCCGGAGGCAACCACCCCCCTAGGACCTACAACCCTCCGGGAGTTGAGTGTGCCCTGCGGGCGGCCTTCTTTTCCAGAAAAGAAGCAAAAGCACTGTCCATTCACCTCCGCGCAGCGGAGCTACCTTTTTTTGCTTCTTTTTCGGAGAAAAAAAGAAGCCGCCGGAGGCAACCACCAACCCCTAGGACCTCGAACCCTCCGGGGGTTGAGTGTGCCCTGGAGGAGGCCATCTTTTCTAGAAAAGAAGCAAACGCACTGGTAACATTTATCACATCTTTTCGGAGCCCGGAGACACAGTGAAGCCCGCAGACCCCGACGTGTGTGATTGGGTAGGGGTCCGGGCGGGGGAGAGCCTCAAATGAGGCATGGAGCCACAAAGGATAAAAACACCCTGAGGGCGCTGGCCCCCCTATTATTTTGACCATAACATTATCAACCATGGGCTGTCAGAGTTCGCGCATGACCCAGCCAGGGAAGGCACGACGGACGACGGGGCCGTCGTCGCGGAGATACCTGAGCCCGCACGAGCGAGAGGAGCTGGAGCGTAGGAACGCGGAGATAGAGGCCGGGCTGGCCAACAGCAGACGCAGCGACCGCGCCGTCAAGATCCTGCTGCTGGGGTCCGGGGAATCGGGCAAGTCGACCGTGCTGAAGCAGATGCGGGTCATCCACGGTATGGGCTTCAGTGACTTTGAGCGTCGGCAGTATACCAAGGTGTTGTGGTGCGACACCGTCCAGAGCATGCGGATCCTGATCCAAAAGGCAGAGGAGCTAGGCGTTACGCTGGATAGCGACAGCCGAGATAACGCCGAGCTCTACGAGGCTCGGGACCTGGTGCTGGCGACCGACCCGCATCAGGAGTTTGCGGATGAGGAAGACGGCGACCGCAGCTTCCTGAATGACTACATTGTCGAATATGGCAACGGCCGACTGGCCAACCCGCTCCAACAGCAGCAGGAGCAGGAATTGCTGCTGCCGCCGCAACCGAAGACCAGCAAACAAACGGTGGCCCACGCCATCGACCTGCTGTGGAAGAACGACCGTGGCATCCAAGAGTGCATTGGCCGATCAAACGAGTTCCAGCTTGAAGTCAACGCAAGGTCATACTTTGAAAACGTACTGGCATACTCGCAAAGAGATTATCTGGCCACCGACCGCGACATCCTCATTGGCCGCATCAAGACAACCGGCATCACCGAGACCGTCTTCACCGTCCAGGGCATGGACTTCCACATGTTTGACGTTGGCGGACAACGGAGCGAGCGTCGCAAGTGGATCCACTGCTTCGACCGAGTCACCGCCGTCCTCTATGTCGTGGCCGCGTCCGAATACGACCAGGTTCTCTTCGAGGACCATGCCGTGAACCGCATGGCCGAGGCGCTAACCCTGTTCGAATCCATTGCCAACTCCAAGTGGTTCGCCCGCACGCCACTCATTCTGTTTCTCAACAAGATTGATGTGCTCGCCCAGAAACTCGCCTGCTCGTCCTTCGCAACTCACTTCCCGGACTTCCACGGTGACGGCCGCGACCCAACCCAAGTCCTGAGCTATCTCCACGACCGCTTCACCGCCCTCAACGCAACCCCGAACCGCCAGATATACGTCCATCACACCTGTGCCACAGACACCGAGTCCATGAAGTTTGTCATGCAGGCTGTCACCGACATGGTCCTCCAGAAGAACATGACCTCATCCGGTATCATCTGACCGTAGCCTAATAACATTATTATCCGCTGCCTCAAATAGCACCCGTAGCAAAAGCCGTCTGCGATGAACTTCCCTGGGACCACTAGGGTGCAATTGCCCTGCGGGCGGCCTTCTTTTCTAGAAAAGAAGCAAAAGCACTGCCAGAGGGGCCCACCCCGTTAGGCCGATGTAGAGTGAAATCGGCCTGCGGATTGCCTTGCAGCCTAGAAAAGCAAAGGCACTATCTGTAGACGCCAACCTGGGGTATCACGTCCACATTATACCACGGTAAAGGTGCAATGGCCGTGTGTGCGGCCTTTAAGCAAAAGCATCGTCGGAGGCTGCACTCAGCCCGGACAATCACTGTAGAATGCAATTGCGTTGCAGAGGGCCTTCTCCTCTAGAAAAGAAGCAAAAGTACTCCCTGCCTCGCAGAGCTACCTTTTTTTGCTTCTTTTTCGGAGAAAAAAAGAAGCCGCCGGAGGCGACCACTGGGATGCGTATGCCCTGCGGGCGGCCTTCTTTTCTAGAAAAGAAGCAAAAGCACTGCTAGCTGTCCTTATCAGAGGAGTACGTTACCCCTCAAGCGACCAACCGGGACGCAATAGTTATCAACAGCGTTTCATGCCTCGCAGAGCTACCCTTTTTGCTTCTTTTCGGAGAAAAACGCAGCCGCCGAAGGCACCATCCACCGCTCGAACCGCTGGAGATCCAATCGCCCGGTGGACGGCTGTTCAAAGCCCCACAGAGCTACGTTTTGTTCCTTTTCGGAAGCAGGCAACTACCCCAGGGTCTCTGGCGCGCTATACTATCCTGCACGCGATTTCTTTCCTAGAAAAGATGCAAAATTGCAAGATCTCACACTGAGGGCAACCGTCCACCTCTAGAAACACTGCTGCGCAATTGTCCTGAGCAACGGCTCAAAAACGAAGCAAGCGCGCTCTGAGAAGCAGTACGTGGTTGCCATCTGTAGTGTTGTGCGACAGCAACGAAGCGATATACCGTTTTGGGAGGTATGCAGTATGCACAACGGGCGTCTAATCTGAGATAGCAGCTAAACCGAGCTACCATTATTCCTTTATTGCTCTTTCCCCAGTTATAGGCAAACCTATCAGCTATCCGGAGCATCCGGTACATGTTCTATCGCGGATTTAGTACCGTTCAACCTCCAAACTCCGCACGAGAACTATGCTGTGGTCGAGTGCACTACTCTTTCCGCACACAGCCGCACTCCCCATTACACTGCATCATAGGGGCAGCCAATGGAGCTTGAACCTCGCAAATCTACCTATCTCTTTTCCCACTCCGCTGAAGACACTACACAATCTAAGACGTAGAACCCTTCGGAGATGAGTGTGCCCTGCGGGTAGCCTTCTTTCCTAGAAAAGAAGCAAAAGCACTGGTTCACTCACTTCTCCGCGCAGCGGAGCTACCTTTTTTGCTTCTTTTCGGAGAAAAAAGAAGTCGCCGGAGGCAACCACCAATCCCCCTAGGATCGCTGGGGCGAGTATGCCCTGCAGGCGGCGTTCAGAAGCAAAAGCACTGGTCCACTCACCACTCCGCGCAGCGGAGCTACCTTTTTTGCTTCTTTTCGGAGAAAAAAGAAGCCGCCGGAGGCACTAGAACCCTCCGAGGCCAGTGTGCTCTGCGGGCCCGCTTGGTTCTGGCCTCGCAGAGCTACCTCTTTTGCTTCTCGCAGCATCTTCGAGCACCGTGTCTGCGTCTTCTCGAAGCCGACAGAAACAATTGGTCTCTCCCCACAACAACCCCGCACTGGACTCCTCGGCCAGGGGTGGGATTCGCAGCATTGCCGGTTTGGGCATGCCACACAGCGCTCTGACAAGCCCGGAACCCGCCTTCTCGGCGAGTCTCTTGTGGCTCCGCGGAACTGTGCGGTTGGCGTCTCTTATTCTCGGCCGGCGGAGCTGTGGGGGGAGGCTCGGCTACAAGGGCCGGGTTGACCGATTTGGGGTTGTGTCGACGCACCCGTCCCAAACCGTTTTGTGACGTGAAAATCTTTCGCCGATTTTTCTGGGGGAAGGTTTTGCCGGGAATATAAATACTGGCCATCGCCGCCCCATTTTTTTTTTTTTTTTTTTCTATTTTCCAGATCTGCCGGAAACCTATTTTTCTCCACAAACACTACACACACTGCTCACAATGGACTCTACTACACACCACGATACACTCTTCCCGGGCTACTGCTCGCCGACAAACGAGATGATGTCGAGCGGGTCCAGCGCCTCCGCCAGCGGCCACACCACGGCCTCCACGCTGTCCTCGGGTCCATCCACCACCCAGCTCTACAACAAGCATCACAGCCAGAAGGACGGCATGCCGTTCGACATTCTGGCCGAGGCCGCCAAGCGCGCCGAGATGAGCCTGCTCATCCGGGACATGAACGACCTGTGAACGCTCCTATTTATTTCGCCCCCCATTTCCTGCATATATTTATTTAATAACTAATTTCCCGACTCTCCCCGAGATGTTCCCCCACAGTGTCACAGCAGCTACGCACAGCGTGCAGCTGTCGACGATCCCGAATCCGTCTAGATCTCTTGTTCGAGCTGCTGCTGCTGCTGGATCCGGTCTTTTTCGTGCCCTCTTCTTCATATCGTCGGGACACCGGCACGTTGGGTGGTGCAGCATGTGAAACATGGGCCACAATGAAGCGGTAGCAGCGTAGCGTAGTAGACTAATTCCGCTACACACACACACATGCTGAGAACAGAACTGTCGCACTCGTCCGGTGCCCCGTTGTCCGAGAGCAACCAGCAAGTGTCGCGTTCGAAAGCTTGAGCTTAATTCGGGGTCGTCGTGAGACAGCGGTACGCTATCGCCGCCACGATAATTCTTATCAGCACCCGCTCGCAACCTTCCGTAGCCGCGGAATTCAGGTCTCGTCTGTTCCCGCCACACGTTCTCGTCTCGTGCGTCCACATGAACTAGCTATCTGCTCCGTCCGCGGACCTTATCTGTCCCTGCGGTCTGTGCGGCGCGGTATCTGTCGAAAAGCAGGTCGTCCTTAGCTCGTGGCCGAGGGAGGACAGTCCAGATGAGGCGCAATGGTAGTTCTTTCGCATCAGCTCTCTGGAGGGGTGTGACGCCTCCGGCGGCTTCTTTTTTTCTCCGAAAAAGAAGCAAAAAAAGGTAGCTCTGCGAGGCCAATGGCCACTGCTTTTGCTTCTTTTCTAGAAAAGAAGGCCGCCCGCAGGGCATACCCATCCCCAGCGGCTTAGAGGGTGCGTAGCCTCCGGCGGCTTCTTTTTTTCTCCGAAAAAGAAGCAAAAAAAGGTAGCTCTGCGGGGCCACTGCTTTTGCTTCTTTTCTAGAAAAGAAGGCCGCCCGCAGGGCATACTCATCACCAGCGGCTTAGAGGGGGTGCGTATCCTCCGGAGGCTTCTTTTTCTCTCCGAAAAGACCGTCATAGGGCACAGCCTACTCAACGCTGAGGGAGAAAGATAAATCGGATGTTCGTTCGAACTGTTTGGATATATACTTCTCCAATTAATATATTACTGTCGAATTCCGCAACAACGTTGTGTAGGCTTCAATTCTATGGGGAAACCTGTCGAACAACGGATAATAGTATGGTGCGATGAGCGAAGCCATTGAGGCTGGGAATCTGTTTATTTACAGGGGATATTTGTCAGATAAGTTGATGGAGGATATTTATTTTTGAAACAGTACTAACAGTCAAACCAACCTTCATTGGTCGAATAACAATATCTTACTTAACTTAGCTAGACGGTGCAAATCCATCTCTTCCGCACTTTCCAGGCTCACTGACTCTGTCGTTAAATTGTTGTCTTTCCACCACCAATTTTGGAACCTCGTGGGAATGAAGAATTTCAACAATTTGCAGGACAACCGGACAGCCCTGAGGGGAGCAGTGCCTTCATTTCTGTAGCTCTGTTAAAACAGAACGCTTTTGCTTCTTTTCTGGAAAAGAAGGCCGCCCGCAGGGCAGTTACACCCCAATGATCCATGGTACAAAAAAGCAAAAAATAGCCTCCGCCTCGTCAAGACGCCGTGTTCAAGTGTTTTACGTCTTTTTGAGATACCACCTGCCCCGCAAGCGAAACGTGGAGCATGTAATGGCACCTGTCCCAAATAGGAAAGTGTCAAAATAATTGGTCTCGGCGCTTAACAACAAAACTATATAATGAGGTCCCACCGCACTTTTTTCGCATCCCCAAAAAGCAGCACTAAACTGGTTGCTCAGCTTTGCCTCTTCCCAGTACCCCAGACTAACACTGGGGGTCGTAAAAGACCGGTCGATGCCTCAAGTGATTTCTTTTTCGTTTTCCAAAAGAAGCAGAAAAAGTCACTCTGCGAGACACTTCGAGCGGTGACTGTTGCGCTCTGTGGGTTTGAGATACTCCTGGCCGAGAATTTCAAAAATGCGGCGCTCATCTGCTGCCTCGACAAGCTCGAGGCCCTCGGTGTCGGAGGCACTAGCGGGACTGGTGGCGCGACTGGTGCTGCCATCATTTGGAGGCAGGCGGAAGAGCCCAGTGTGGTTGAGATGGTACCGTTGTTCGTCGGCGCTTTTTCGAATTTTGATGTTGAAGAGGTCGTCGCCAGTAAAGTAGATGAGCGCTGCACCACGCTCCGCCCATGGCACGAGCATAATGTCGATGCGTCGCCACGTCGCGTCCCCGGGAATTGTGCTGGCCCCATACCATTTTGATTTTGGTGAGCCCTTTTCCTGATACGCCTTGAGTGTGCATTTGACAAAGCCAGATTCTTCCAGCTCCTTCACTAGTCGGTCCCTGACAGGCATCAGCTCCTCCAATACCGCATCCTGCTTGGTGATGATAATGTCAATGTCGCCGCAATCGGGCTTGCCGCGACGATATGAGCCCATGAGCCAGGCCTCTGCGGCTGGATCCAATTTGGCCAGATGCCGCTTGACAATGTCAAAGTGCTTTTCGACCACCTCACGCGGCATGCGTTCATTAAAGTCCTTGTAATGCTCGAACCCGATCCGCTGTGAGCGGTCAAGCTTTGCCCGCTGATCAACATCCTCGAGTGTTCTAAGGCCCTGGTTGTACCAGTCATTGGCAATTGTCTTCCCAACACCGTATATCTGGAGGAAAAGCTCCACGACAGGCTTTCTCGGGTCCCTTTCCAGATGCTCCAGCTTACGTATCCTTCCTGTTTGCACGCGCTCTTCAATCACTTCGCCAATCGTGTTGCCAATGTTTGGCAGTCGTTTGGCCTGCTCCTTGGTGGAGATGAGCTTTTTCTCCAACTCTAACGAGGCAGCGGCCTTCCGATAGCAAATCTCGCGAAACTCTTCATTTTGGATACGATAATTGTTGGCCATATTTAGAAGAGCGTCAATTGTTGATTGGTTCGGGTTAGCGTTCGGGTGGGCGTTTGCGTCTTCAATTTCAACAAGTTCCATCGCTTTGATAGGCTCGGGCTTTTTTACTGCCCGTTCTCGGGGAGCCAGATAAGGCTCATGGTCCACAACGCGTCGGTATTCAATGCAGTCAGACGGATAGCTATTGCGCACGACGACAACCGAGTCGCGGAGCCGGTCAACCTTGAGGTTGTCCAAAACGTCACGGACGGTCCACTTGTCGCCGACCAAGATATGGGTCACACCGGGATCCAGCGTGGTGTATATGGTCGCTCCACGGGCCTGGAAGGCGTTGGCCTTGATCCGGACCAATTGCGACTGCTTCTTTGGAACAAACAGGAACCCAAATCCCTGGAGCAGGTCCTCCGATCTCGTTCTCTTTGCGTCGACACCCTTGATCGCGTGCTCGTCCGATGTTCGCTTCGTTGCCCGGTTCTGCTCGATTTCCGCCAGCGGAGTCATTGTGTCTGTCCACAGACACGGTTCGCGAAGATGGTTGCAGGATTTTTCAAAAAGGGGGCTCATATGTGCGGCGGCCCCGCGTCCTCGGATCGATCGACGCTGATTCAGACACAAACCACTCGCCGCATGCGGCGTGGTTGCTGAAAAGGGAACAAAAGACTCTTCTCCGCGAGGCAATGCCAGTGCTTTGATTCGTTTTGGTAACCGTGGTCCACAATGGTCGTAGGGGTGGTGACTGCCTCCGGCGGCTTCTTTTTTTCTCCGAAAAAGAAGCAAAAAAAGGTAGCTCTGCGAGGCATTGGGGCACTGCTTTTGCTTCTTTTCTAGAAAAGAAGGCCGCCCGCAGGGCATACTCGTCCGCCGGAGGCTTCTAGATCGGAGCGGGTCTGTGACTGCCTCCGGCGGCTTCTTTTTTCTCCGAAAAGAAGCAAAAACGGTAGCTCTGCGAGGCATTGGGGCACTGCTTTTGCTTCTTTTCTAGAAAAGAAGGCACCCCAACGGACCTACAAAACCACACTCTCTTTGACTCGGGGGAATATGTATTAGTCATACGTAGGCATGGAAAAGGCCTCGACAGACCCTGAATGCCGAGCCTGTTCGGCAAGAAAAACGGCCTTGTGGGACGCCAGAGCCTCCTCGGGCGAGCAGCGGATGCAGGTTTCTTGGGCATGGGCCACAGAATTTCCCTCGAGAAATATATCCTTGAGGGCAGCAGCGAATGCTCCAGCCAGCCCCTGATCCCCACCGCCATGATGGGACTCTGGGTCTACAGTCGGTGTGTAGGACGAGGATTCTTGTGTGACAAAGTCAAAGAGGGTGATTGTGGTGGAGTCTGCGGTCAATTGGCCGCGAGTGCCGTAAATGACAGTCTTGCGCTCGCAGATCTCCTTGGAAAAGGCCACCATTGTGATCGTGGCCGACGCATTGCCAAAATCCAGCGACACCACCTGGTGATCGCATACATCATTGTCCGAGTCAAACACGCACCGACCATATGGACCCTTCTCCAACGCCTCCCGCACATGCACTTCATCCTCGACATCTGTCAGCGCCTTGAGCTTGAACACGGGCTCGCCCCGAAGAAACGGCTCCAGATAGAGTCGTTTGGCCGAGTACGCGCAGGACCGCTCGACGGCGCAGTCCACACACCGCGACGCCGCACCAGCCGGCTGGTTTTGCTTGTTAAAGTAGGACAAAGCGCCAAAGGAGCTGATGCGGGCGAGATGGTGTGGCCCCACCAGCCACAGCACAAAGTCGAGATCGTGGCACGACTTTGACATGAGCGCGAAGGTGGTCTCGTCCTCCCTTCGCCAATTGCCGCGCACAAAGGAGTGCGCAAAGTGGTACCACCCCACGGGCTCTGTGTGGTTCACGTTCACGATGCGGCCGATCCTGTCCTCGTCCAGCAGCTGTTTGAGCTGGACGTTGTGCGGCGAGTACCGCAGCACGTGACCGACGGCGAGCAGCACGTTATTCCGTTTGACTGCGCGATAGATTGCCTCACAATCGCTCCAATTGGTGGCCAGCGGCTTTTCGCACAGCAGATGCTTCTTTTTATCGGCGAATGCCACTGCCACTTCACGATGAAGGCGATCCAGCACCGTCACGACTACGGCGTCGTACAGCTCGTCGCATTCGGCCAGCGCCATCTTATAATCGGCGTATTCTCGGATCCCCTCCTCTTCTCCATAATACTCGAGGCATTGCTGTCTGAGCTTGCGGCGTCTGACCGCATTCGGGTCCACTAGCCCCGTCACCCGCACCGCACGCTCGTGTCGCAGCTCTCGGGCATAGACGCTCCCCCGGTCCCCGCAGCCGAGGACCAGCAGACGGATCGGCGCCCCAGATTTCATGTCGTATATGTTTGTGTGTGTGTACTGTGGTGAGGATGCGACCCTACCCTTATATACCGTTGCATTCGACCCTCGCGGCGTGCGGCGCGTGAGCCGCACTGACAAATTCCTGTTTGTTGATTCGTCGAGCTCGGCGCCGCATCTCCGCCCGCTGCCTATCTCCGCACGGGGGCTAGTTGCCTCCGGCGGCTTCTTTTTTTCTCCGAAAAAGAAGCAAAAAAAGGTAACTCCGCTCCGCGGAGAGGGCCAGTGCTTTTGCTTCTTTTCTAGAAAAGAAGGCCGCCCGCAGGGCATAGGCGACCTCCGGAGGGTTCTGGGTCCTAGGGGTTGGTGGTCGCCTCCGGCGGCTTCTTTTTTTCTCCGAAAAAGAAGCAAAAAAAGGTAGCTCCGCTTCGCGGAGAGGGCCAATGCTTTTGCTTCTTTTCTAGAAAAGAAGGCCGCCCGCAGGGCACACGCCACCCCCGGAGGGTTAGGACCCTCCCACTATGCACAGTGCTCTGGTGCGACCTCAATTCTAGTCGCATATATGGTCGAAGAGTGAGGACCCATACGCCCACAGAACGCGCACCGTATATCCCACCCAACACCACCACCACAAGACCACTCCACCTTGCTATACATAGACCCGGCTATTGCTATTCCTATACCCACGGCTATAGCACGTACTGGTCCCACCAGAACCCCGCGGCTGGGCCGCATGCTTCATCATGCGACGACAGTACCACCGCCAATCCACCACGTATTCGCACACACGCATACGTCCAGCCGCACCCAGCGTGCCCAGCGTGCGTTATTATCCAACCTGCAGATAAGAGATAACGCACGACACCAGCACCGTGGCCTCTCTGGACCCGCTACCGCAACGCCGTTCTACAGCTACCCAGACGCTGGAACCGAGCGACAGGGCAAGGGGGCCCGTCCGCCACGAATCGGGCAGTGAATTCTACCGTTCGGGAAGGAGCACGTCTCTGGCGGCCGCCTCAAAGAGTGGTAATGCCCGAAATCAGGCTGATCGCCGCAGGGCTGAGAAGCATCTCGCGGTAAGCCAGGGGCAGGAATGAAGGGGCACTCACGCGTCCGTTTTGGCGAAGGGGCAGGTACGAATCGATCGTCCGCCAGCGTGCAGGGAATATTATATTATTATCTTGTCGTTCGGATCTGGGACATGGATCCAGCCCACAAGGCGGCCGCTCACGATCGGCCCTATTACTCTCGCGTGGTGCTCTATACCCTGGTCGGTCAGCCGCCATTCATCTCCGCGAAGGACGGCCTTCTTACGCGCGTGGGTGACGCGTGAAAAAAAAAGAGAAACAGCCGCGCGCACTCTCACACGCGTACGTGCACTGAACACCGCCGCACCTTCAGCGGCGTACGGTAGTTATGCCTCCGGCGGCTTCTTTTTTTCTCCGAAAAAGAAGCAAAAAAAGGTAGCTCCGCTTCGCGGAGAGGGCCAGTGCTTTTGCTTCTTTTCTAGAAAAGAAGGCCGCCCGCAGGGCACTCTCATCCGCCGGAGGGTGTGTGTTGCCTCCGGCGGCTTCTTTTTTTCTCCGAAAAAGAAGCAAAAAAAAGGTAGCTCCGCTTCGCGGAGAGGGCCACGGCCTCCGTCCTAACGCCGCACCTCCAGCGGCTCAGACTATTTAGCCGACCCCTCCGACAACGGTGCTTTTGGTTCTTTTGTGGAAAAGAAGGCCGTCCGCAGGACATACACCCACCCCACTGATCCCAGTACCGTCCACCCAGTTGGCTCCCGCCCTCCCTTTTCCCTCTTAAAACTGCGCCAAAAAGGGCCCAAAGAGCGGGCTCTGCGCGACATTGGCGGCTCGGAACGAGTGGCTTTTTCACGCTTCGTCGGAACAACCTGCCGGCGGCTTCGGTCGGACCGGGGAGCCGAGGACGGCGTGTGATTGGCCCAGACGGCGTCGGAAGGCCCACCGGGTTGCTGGGACGAATGGGGTTTAAGGGCACCTTGTGCTGCTGTCTTTTTCCTCTTCACCACACACATACCTTTAAACCTCCACTACTCTCAAGATGATGCTCTCCAAGACTATGAAGACTGCCTTTGCCAAGCGTGCGTTCTCCAGCACCGCCTACAATGCGTCCAAGGTCGCTGTTCTCGGTGCTGCCGGCGGAATTGGCCAGCCCCTCTCCCTCTTGATGAAGCTCAACAAGAACGTGACCAGTCTGTCTCTGTACGATCTTAAGGGCACCCCAGGCGTCGCTGCCGACATCTCCCACGTCGACACCAACTCCGTCGTCAAGGGCTTCACCCCTGAACAGGGCGGCATTGAGGCAGCCCTCAAGGACGCCGAGGTTGTTGTCATCCCAGCCGGTGTGCCACGAAAGCCCGGCATGACCAGAGACGACCTCTTCAACACCAACGCCTCCATCGTCCGGGACCTCTCCAAGGCCGTGGCCGACAACTGTCCAAAGGCCTTTGTCTGCGTCATCTCCAACCCCGTCAACTCCACCGTGCCAATTGTCGCCGAGGTGCTCAAGGCCAAGGGCGTCTACGACCCAAAGAGACTCTTTGGCGTCACCACCTTGGACGTGCTCCGTGCCTCCCGCTTCATCTCCGAGGTCCAGTCCACCGACCCAACCCAGGAGCCAGTCACCGTCGTTGGCGGCCACTCCGGCGTCACCATCGTCCCATTGCTCTCCCAGTCCAACCACCCATCCATCCAAGGGGAGACCAGAGACGCCCTCGTCAACAGAATCCAGTTCGGCGGTGACGAGGTTGTCAAGGCCAAGGACGGCGCCGGCTCTGCCACCCTCTCCATGGCCCAGGCCGGCGCCCGCTTCGCCGGCTCCCTCCTCAAGGCCATGAAGGGCGAGGCCGTCACCGAGCCAACCTTCGTCGAGTCCCCGCTCTTCAAGAGCGAGGGCATTGACTTCTTCTCCTCCAGAGTCACCCTCGGCCCATCCGGCGCAGAGAAGATCCACGAGCTCGGCAACATCAACGAGTACGAGCAGAAGCTCATCGACGCCTGCAAGGTCGACCTCGTCAAGAACATCAAGAAGGGCAAGGACTTTGTCGCCCAAAACCCTTAAGTGTATATACAAGAGTAGTCCAATAAAGTCCTTTTGACCCATCTCCCCAGCCTCTCTCATCCCCGGGGGTGTGTAGCCTCCGGCGGCTTCTTTTCTCCGAAAAAGAAGCAAAAAAAGGTAGCTCTGCGAGGCCACTCTCACCCCGGAGGGTGGGTGATGCCTCCGGCGGCTTCTTTTTTTCTCCGAAAAAGAAGCAAAAAAAGGTAGCTCTGCGAGGCCAGTGCTTTTGCTTCTTTTCTGGAAAAGAAGGCCGCCGGCAGGGCACTCTCACCCCCGGAGGGTCCTAGTCCCAGGGGGATGTGTAGCCTCCGGCGGGTGTGTGGCGCCAGTGCTTTTGCTTCTTTTCTGGAAAAGAAGGCCGCCGGCAGGGCACGCTCCCCCCCAGCGGGTCCTAGACCCTAGGGTGATGTGCTTTTCCAGACGGCCACAGCACAGCTGCGCCTTCTGTGTGGTCCTGAGAGATGCATCTCCGCAGTCTGCAGATCATCCTGCAACGTACACTGGGGTGTGGCAGCGGTGGGTTGTGTGTGTGCAGGAATAGCTACAGACCTTGGAGAGCGGCACTCCCAAGGTGAGGAAGGGAAAGAGGAAAAGAAAAAAAAAAGACGGGGAAGGGGCCCCTTTATATACTTGGACCTAAGCGCTGGCCGTTTGCTGCCTCCTTCCTAATCTGGCCGCAGACCGCGGGGTGTGCATCGGCCCCACCGTCGCATGCACGTGACACGTACCGAAAATTAAATCACTCAAATGACAGGTCTCTGTGAGGCCGTTATTATTATTACGGCCCCATTCGCCGGTGCCTTTACTTCGTTTCTAGCAGAGACGGTCCTCCGTATTGCAATTGCATAGCCCAGTGGCCCCACGACGCTGTGACTGCCTCTAAACGGTAGCTCCGGTTCTAGCTCTAGGGGGTGAGTAGCCTCCGGCGGCTTCTTTTTTTCTCCGAAAAAGAAGCAAAAAAAGGTGGCTCTGCTTCGCAGAGAAGCCCACAAACCAGTGCTTTTCCGCCCGCAGGGCACTCTCCCCCACCGGAGGGTTCTAGCTCCCAGAGACCGGCATCACCTCCGACAAAGCGAAGACTCGGGGTGAGTAGCCTCCGGCGGCTTCTTTTTTTCTCCGAAAAAGAAGCAAAAAAAGGTGGCTCTGCTTCGCAGAGAAGCCCATTGACCAGTGCTTTTGCTTCTTTTCTAGAAAAGAAGGCCGCCCGCAGGGCACACCCCCCCACCGGAGGGTTCTAGTTCTAGGGGGTGAGTAGCCTCCGGCGCTTCTTTTTTTCTCCGAAAAAGAAGCAAAAAAAGGTGGCTCTGCTTCGCAGAGAACCCCACAAACCAGTGCTTTTGCTTCTTTTCTAGAAAAGAAGGCCGCCCGCAGGGCACTCTCCCCCCCCTAGAGACCGGTATTACCTCCGACAAAAGTGTTTTCACACCACAGAGGAGTCCAGTGCTTTTGCTTCTTTTCTAGAAAAGAAGGCCGCCCGCAGGGCACACTCCCCCCCTAGAGACCGGTATTACCTCCGACAAAAGTTTTCACACCACAGAGGAGCCCAGTGCTTTTGCTTCTTTTCTAGAAAAGAAGGCCGCCCGCAGGGCACACTCCCCCCCCGGAGGGTCTGTGACGCCTCCGGCGGCCTCTTTTTCTCCGAAAAAGAACCACGCCGGAGGGAGCTAGAGCGGATCCAGATCCGGGCGGAGCGTGCTGGAGGGAGAGCTGCATGCACCGTCACGTGGACGAGGACGCATTCGACGCGACGAAGACACGATCGTTTTTTGCAGGGTACGGTTCGAATCGGTCACGTGAGCGGTGATGGACACGGCAAGAAGAGAGTTTAGCCTAAAGCGGAGGATGGAGACGCGTTTTTTCCTTTGTTGGCAGCCACCGCTCCGATCCGTCCGGAGCTTTTTTGCCTGCATGGGCGCTGCAGCGACACGCGCAGCGACACGCGTGGCGCAAAAAATAAACTTTGCTTTTTCCGGTTGCGGAAACGCGTTAAATTAAATTTAAACGACGCGTGGGCACGTTTCTTTTTGCGCCCAAAAGGGTGAATTACACGCGCCCTTTTTGTCGTTGCAAGCGATCGTCGGTTGATTCGATTTTTGACACTTTTTTTCTTTTTCACCTCCGCTCTGGCGACGCTCCTCGCCCTCACGCATATATATAGTCCTGGCCCGCTCCCCTTGGACGCATTCCTTCCCACCCCTACATTTCCTCTCCCGCGCCCTTCATTCCGTGCACGCATTTCCGGTGCCTCTTTTTTCTTGTTCGCTCTACATCACAGCTGGTCTGCTACTCTCACGCGCGCTATGGACTTTGACCATCCGTCCTCTGTCGCTCTGCGACGCACAATGTCCACCCCCCAGTATTCGGACTATCTCGACTCCTCCGCCGCCGCCGTCATCAACTCGGGCTATCTCTTCGAGTCGCCGGTGCGCATGGATCGCTCCCACTCCCTGTCCTACTTTGATAACGTCGACTCCTCTACTAACCACACGGACGTGCTCTCCACCCCCGGCGCCGCTCGCTCCCGAACCGGTAGCTGCAGATACGACGACGACCATCTCGCCACGCCAGCCTCCGCCGGCCCGCCGTCCCTCTCCTATCTGCCCTTCCTCACCCCAATCACCCCAAACACAGACTCAACCCCGTCCTGTACTAATCTTCATTCCGTGGGCGTGCGGCTCGACTATCCGTCCCCAACCTACCCTGCGGCGGGGGCGACCAAGACGGCGGGGATACCCATGACCCAGTCCTTCTCGGACAGCAGCATGGGCCAGCAGCAGCAGGCTGGAGTCAACCCGTTCTACTCGCCCCCAGCCTACCTCCAGAACAGCACCGCGGACAGCAGATGCTCCCCGCCCGTGCTCACCGATGCATCCACCACCACCTCGCTCTCCCCCTCCCCCTGCGAGGCCGCTACTAACCCAAACATCTTCCCGCCATCCCCGGTGATGACCCCGGCCGACCGCGCCTACCAATTGGACTTCCACAAACCCATGCATAAGTCCAAGGCCCAGCAGGCCGCCGATTATGCATTGCACATCAGCCACCAGCACCACCATGCCCGATACAATCTGGCCCAGTACGCCGTCCACCCGACCCCGCGCAGACCGGGGCCGGGCCGTCCCCCAAAGCCCCTCGACTCAAAGCCCCACCGCTGCCCCACCTGCGCAAAGTCTTTTAGACGGCTGGAACATCTCAAAAGACACGAAAAAATCCACACCGAGGAGCGGCCCTTCGTCTGCGAGGTCGAGGGCTGCATGCGCAAGTTCTCCCGCTCCGACAACCTCCGCGCCCACAGACGAACACACATGAAGCGTGGCGGCAGAAACGCCTACGTAGAAGGCCTACACTAAATATATTTATTCCCTACACTAGAGCTAGAACCCTCCGGAGGTCGCCTGTGCCCTGCGGGCGGCCTTCTTTTCTAGAAAAGAAGCAAAAGCACTGGCCCTCTCCGCGGAGCGAAGCCACCTTTTTTTGCTTCTTTTTCGGAGAAAAAAAGAAGCCGCCGGAGGCGACCACCAACCCCTAGGACCCAGAACCCTCCGGAGGTCGCCTATGCCCTGCGGGCGGCCTTCTTTTCTAGAAAAGAAGCAAAAGCACTGGCCTCTCCGCGGAGCGGAGCCACCTTTTTTTGCTTCGCCGGAGGCACTAGAACCCTCCGGGGGTTGGGAGTGCCCTGCGGGCGGCCTTCTTTTCTAGAAAAGAAGCAAAAGCACTGGTCAATTGCCTCACAGAGCTACCTTTTTGCTTTTCATTGGTTCAATTAATCTAAATCCGATACATAACTTATAGGAGGAAAAGTAATTGTAGTGTGCAAGGTAGCAAGTTGCAAGTCTTCTAGTCCGATATTCGTTCCGCTTCACGCCTGCGGACAACGGATAGAAGAGCGAGGTCAGCAAGGACTTACATAGCGAACCAGGATCCTCAACCACAAGACTAAACCGATAGGCATGATGGATGCTATAAATGGCGTGAATCATTGCTGCCATCAAAATCCCAGAAGGTGAACGAGGTTTTGAGCCACCGTCAACAACGTCGGTGATTCGCCCACATGAATCCGGGACGTTGCCAGAGCCTCAGTGTGAATGGCGCATTGGAGGTAGACGTGTTCGGCGGATTCAAGGTGAGTATGCCATAGGCCAAATGATCCATTTGGAGAATATATTCTAGCGAGCAAGAAAAATGCAGGGTGTTGGAGAAGAGAGGAACAGCAGCGGCCACACACCATACCACGTAGCTGGCTCGACCTCCCAATGCGGTCGGATTGGTCCTTTAATCCTGCGGTCCAGTGATTGGAAAAATGGCAGATCAATGGGAGTGTCAAAGAAAAACTGACTCACAAAGCGAGGGTGTGCAGTCTCGTCAAACGTACGGAAGGTATTCGCAAAGGATTGCCGTCCTCTCCGAACTGGTTGCAGCCGTGAAAGTAGGCGCAATTAGCCGACCTCTAGAGCTAGAACCTTCCTGGGGCCCCACTCCTCCGCGCAGCGGAGCCACCTTTTTTTGCTTCTTTTTCGGAGAAAAAAAGAAGCCGCCGGAGGCTACGCCTCCCCCTAGGCCCAGAACCCTCCGGAGGTTGAGTATGCCCTGCGGGCGGCCTTCTTTTCTAGAAAAGAAGCAAAAGCACGGTCCAACAGCCTCGCAGAGCTACCTTTTTTTGCTTCTTTTTCGGAGAAAAAAAGAAGCCGCCGGAGGCAACCACCAACCCCCTAGACCCAGAACCCTCCGGAGGTTGAGTATGCCCTGCGGGCGGCCTTCTTTTCTAGAAAAGAAGCAAAAGCACGGTCCAACAGCCTCGCAGAGCTACCTTTTTTTGCTTCTTTTTCGGAGAAAAAAAGAAGCCGCCGGAGGCGACCCCACCCCCTAGAGCTAGAGCCCTCCGGGAGTTGTGAGTGCCCTGCGGGCGGCCTTCTTTTCTAGAAAAGAAGCAAAAGCACTGGCCATTGGGGGTCCTCCGCGGAGCGGAGCCACCTTTTTTTGCTTCTTTTTCGGAGAAAAAAAGAAGCCGCCGGAGGCTACGCACCCCTAGGACTAGAACCCACCAGGGTGCGAGTGCCGCTGGAGCACCTATCCCTGGGCCAATTGGCGATAGTAGCGATGAAGGGCCGGTGGGAGGGCCGCGCCGTCGTACCAGTCGAGGGAGAGCTTGAGGGCGGGCACGACGCGGACCCAGACGGCCACGAGCTCGGAGATCTGGTTGCGCTCTCTGGGGGAGAGGGTGGGACGGAGCTGGTTGAGCACGGTGGAAAGCTCTGAGCCGAACCCGCGGACGTAGCCGTGGTCGACGGCAACGTTGGCGCAGATGTCGCCAACGACCCACAGCCGGGCCAGACGATCGCAATTCGCGTCACAGACCAGCAGGGAGCGACAGACGATCCTGACCACTTCGTCGCAATGGGCCTCGTGGTGGAGGGCAAACGCCATCACCCGGGCAACGTGGCCGCGACGACGGGCCGAGGCGTCCAGGTCGCGCAAGAGGCGGCAGAGATAGGCTTTGGCTCCGTCCGCAAAGGAGCGAGGCGGCGGAGACAGATAGCGTACCGCGTAGCCGGGTTCACCACTATCGTCCTCACCCGCGGTGTGGTGCACATGCGTCTCCACCAGCCACCGGTAGTACCAATGGGCCTCGTCGGCGGGGTCAAAGAGGAAGGCAAACGCCGGGTTGCGGTGCTCCCGCTCCATCAGCGCAGCCTCAAACGCAGCTCCGTGCAGACACACGTGCTCCATTGTCCAGTGCACCGTGCGGACCTGCTCCAGGCCTGCAGGCCTCCGGATCGGCAGTTTCGCATTCCCGCTCTCCCAACGAGCCGCACCGGTGTCTGTGGTTGTTATTGTTTCGTCGTCGCCAAAAAACACGCGCAGCCGTTGCCCGCGTGAGACGTATGTGGGTTCGAGCGCGGCGCGCAGTGCGGCGGCAGCAGATCGGGAGCCCGACTGGGCGACCCAGAGGCCGGAGGGGTGTTGTTGACGCTGGAGGGAGTGGATTCCGGCGATGGAGGTGCACGCACTGCGGACCTGGTGTTCGCAGACTGCGTCCGCATCACCGGCGATCCGCACCGTTATGGCGTCGTCGGGGGTTTCGTGGTAATCCGTGCTGGGTGGCCACCGTGGTGGTGGTGGTGTCATGTGTGTTGGATGAGGAAACGTCCCAACACGACGCGTTAAGGGTCTCGCGAGAAAAAGCAATGCGGTGTAGCGCCCTAACGGTCCGGAGTGGTGGTTTCTCCGAGGGAATGCTGGCAGTGCTCACGGTGGAGAGGGTGAGGAGGATAGAGCGGGTGGGATGCGCCCGCAGCTCAACCTCCGGAGGGTTCTGGGCCTAGGGGTTGGTGGTTGCCTCCGGCGGCTTCTTTTTTTCTCCGAAAAAGAAGCAAAAAAAGGTGGCTCCGCTCCGCGGAGGACCCCCAATGGCCAGTGCTTTTGCTTCTTTTCTAGAAAAGAAGGCCGCCCGCAGGGCATAGGCGACCTCCGGAGGGTTCTAGCTCTAGGGGGTTGGTGGTTGCCTCCGGCGGCTTCTTTTTTTCTCCGAAAAAGAAGCAAAAAAAGGTAGCTCTGCGAGGCTGTTGGGCAGTGCTTTTGCTTCTTTTCTAGAAAAGAAGGCCGTCCGCAGGACATACTCAACCTCCGGAGGGTTCTGGGTCCTGGGGGTTGGTGGTTGCCTCCGGCGGCTTCTTTTTTTCTCCGAAAAAGAAGCAAAAAAAGGTAGCTCCGCTCCGCGGAGGACGCCAATGGCCAGTGCTTTTGCTTCTTTTCTGGAAAAGAAGGCCGCCCGCAGGGCATACTCAACCTCCGGAGGGTTCTGGGCCTAGGGGGATGCATAGCCTCCGGAGAGAGTGAGATCAGTGCTTTTGCTTCGTTTCACGAGGCCTAGGAGGCTGGTGGTTGCGAAGAAAGGTAGCTCCGCTCGGGGGAAAAGATGACTGAGCCAGTGGAGGGCGGTCGGTTCTCACCGGCGGCTTCTTTTTTGTCCGAGCAAGAAGCACGGAAGGCGGGTGAGCCAATGTGTTGCTTCTTTTTAAAAAAAAAACGCTACGGGGAGGGTTGAGTCGTTTTCCAAAAAAGAAGCAAAAAGTAGCATCGTAACGTCGGAGAAGGTGTGCATCAACGTGTCTGGAACGAGGTTATATTATTTGGATTTCTCTTGGTTGATGACGATCGAGCCAACAAAGTTTTAGGTTTGGATGAGGCACAAAGCAGTTTCAGCTGGAAGATGCTCTGAGTGCGGATCGACCGTCCGAATATACAGTGTCAATTGGTGGAATGGTTGGCCCGATCCAACCCTTCCAATCGAAATCATCCATCATCCGTCCTACTAACATGAACAAGAGAAAAAATCAAAAGGCTAATGGATCTCTGAAACGGCTCAAAACTAATGGGTCGTATGTAAACTGGAGATGCGGAAGAAGACGAAGAAGACCTTGATGATGATGACTGTGTTTTGATGCCGCATTTTTGGTGCTTGGAAAAGGACGCCGAAGCTCACTGGAAGCGGTGTTTGAATTGGTTGTTGTCAGTATTGGTGGTTTAGTCTTTCTGGTTGCATCCGGACGGTCAACAGTGGTGGAGGAGTCGAGAGCATTGTCGCAGGACTTTTAACCTGGAAAGTGGGCCAAGGTTTAATAGTCCGGTAAGAGACTCCAGTGCTTTTGCTTCTTTTCTAGAAAAGAAGGCCGCCCGCAGGGCATCTGGGTTGTATGTGGACCTAGCTCGTGATGTCCAAGATCCAAACTGGATTTCTTCACAAATGCCCAATTCTACACGCAAGCAGACGTTATCCTATGCAAGTTTGAAAATGACGAAAATAGGTTGGGTGGGGTAGGCACCGTGCCGCCTCGATTCAGCTTTGGCGGGAAGCTCAATTGCAGTAGCAGAGAGATGGTCGTGGTCTTTCTCTCCTCGACGTGGGACTCGGGGATAGTGATTGCTCTCTTTCCACGCGGCGATTTTGCAAGGCCCCAATGGAAGGACGAAAAAGCCATACCTAGTCAACCAATGATCCGGCAGGGATGCCGATGGAGGGCAAGCCGCACAAAGTTCGCTGAAGAAGCTGTCGACAGCAGTAGGTCAATATGCAAAGAGTTGACTTCAGTAGAAAACCTGTACAGAGTGGTCAAAATTTCAGACGGCATTATATATTCGATTTCAAAGTCTGGGGGTCTAGTGCTGGCATTTTTTCTGTAGCCTTGGTCGGACCACCGAACCCGTCAAAGCATTTAAGAAGCAGGGATGTATGCTGTAGGACGTTTCACCAGATTATTCTAGCTATAAAATGCGGTGGTGGCTATGGCGTTAGCCTTGCCAACTGGCTAGGCTTTGGCTTCGTTTCAATGATGGTTTGTGAGATTGACCGCCTGCCGAGCTCCAAACATCGTTCACCATAGAGGAAGGCCTCGCGGTCCAAGAAGCTCCAGGGTCGTTCTGCGGAGACGAGAGATAATCAGTGTCTTTACTCGTACTAAACGGTCATCGTATCCGCAGAGGATTGTATTTCCCCGACTGCTTCTTTCTCCGAAAAGTAAAAGGGAGTCCTGTGAACGATTGTGCGCTCAATGGCTAGCGTAGATAGCTACTTCTGGCAACTTCTTTTTCTGGAAAAACAAAACAGGTGTCTCCGCACAGCCAATTGGCTAGTGCTTTTGCTTCTTTTCTAGAAAAGGCCGCCGGCAGGGCATACACCCCCAGCGGTCCTCGGAGGAGTGGTGCCTCCGACAAGGTACAATTTTCTCCGAAAAGAGGGCGACCCTCCGGGGGCATAGTGTGCCTCCGGCGGCTTCTTTTTTCTCCGAAAAGAAGCAAAAAAGGTAGCTCTGCGAGGCGATTGGCCAGTGCTTTTGCTTCTTTTCTAGAAAAGAAGGCCGCCCGCAGGGCATACTCCCCCCAGCGGTCCTAGGAGGAGTGGTGCCTCCGACGGCTCCTTTTTCTCCGAAAAGAAGGCCGCCCGCAGGGCAATTGCGCTCTGTGCGTCTAGGTTAGGGTGAGCAGCGCAGGGCAACTCCGCTCCGCGGGGACACGGGCACAATTGCACCAGCCAAACATTCGAGGGAGTCCGAGGAGTGTATTAACTAGATTATCTGGCGAGCAATGCCGGCGCCGCCGAGGGTGGAGCTGCCAGTGAACTCCTGGCCCTTGAGTGCGGCGAGCCCGTAACAGATTGCGGCAAAGGTGAGGAAGATGGCTGCCGCCAGCAGCGACGTCACGTCGACGATGCAGGACAGATACTGGACGATGGCCATGACAAGATAGACGCCAGCACGCGGCAGATTCTGGTTGAACATGCGCACGAAGCGGGAAAAGCGGTCGGTGAGCGGACAGATCCGCAAGAGGAAGGGAATCTCAATGAACACAATCAGGAGACCCTCGACGCTGCGATGGACGGGTTAGCAAAGGTGTGTGGCGACCCAATTCGTACTATACTCACATGCAGAAGACGGAAAAGATGATCACTAGGTTGAAATGGAAGATGTTTGCAATTCCGAGCGCGATGCACAGCAGAATGCACAGGACGCCGATCCTGCAGATGTTAGTGTGTGACGCTTGTGCGCGCGGATCCACTCACCATTGTCCGTAGATGCTAAAGTTGCGTGTCTTCAACTCGTCCATAAACCCCATTTTTTGGCTGCTGTGTTGTTCACGAGTCGTGGGTGTGTGCAGAGACCGGCGATGAGTGAGGGTTCCCGTCTTTGGGAGTAGTGTGCGCGCGCACATGCGCGCAATTACCCGGCCGGTCCGATATGCGCGAGCGCGCGTTGGGAGGAAAGACAACAACAAAAAGATAAATAATTCTGGTTTAGAAATATAAATAATACGGAATAATTTAGGGGTGTAAACGAGTGATGCTAAATAATTTAAAATGGTAGGTTGTGTGTGTAGCTAGAGAGGGTGTTAGCGGTGGATTCAACATCCAATGATCTGACACCGGCAGTCAGAATTTTCAGTGTGCTATCTACTCTTCACTGTGAATACAGATAATGTAGGTAAGATAGGTTTGACATCATTCCGCCATCCGTCAGATCCGCGCCACTGCTACTTACGCTTTACTCCTTGGAGCCCTTCTTCGCCGCCTCCTCGGCCTTGTGGATCTCCTCGTTAAACTTCTTGGCGTCGATATTGCGGGTCTGCCCAAACTCCTTGATCTCGCTGGCGTTGGCCGGGATCTGGATGCCCGGAGCACCGTGGTCCTTCTTCTGACGCTCGTTCTCGTCGTCCCGTGGCATCACGGTGTGCTTGAACTGTTCCTCCTTCTTGTCCGACATGATAATAACAATAAATAAATATGCTGCGTCCGTTGGGAGGCCGGCCCCGACCTTTTATAGCGCCGATCGGCCCGAGTAATCCTCAGTCCGCGCAGCAACCGAAAAACGGTCCCGCAGTGCCCTAAGTGGGCTGGAGGCGGATGAGAAGCAATATGTCTGGCACAAGAGTTCCTTGTCGTCCGTTCTCACTCAATTGAAAGTGCAATTGTGTCTAAATGGAGCGTGGAGCTCGTCCTCGGCGGAGGTGTCGTTGGAGCTTCCAACCGAGATTTTCTGAAAATGAAGCTAAAACGTTTCATCGGTGGGTGGGTGGCGGCCTTCTTTTCTGGAAAAGCAAAAGCAGTGGTCAATGGCCTCGCACGGAGCTATCCGGAATCCTTCTTGGTGGCGTACTTCTCCAGAACGAAGCGTTGTGGCCTCGCAGAGCTCCCTTTTTTTGCTTCTTTTTCGGAGAAAAAAAAGAAGCCGCCGGAGGCACCACAACCCTCCGGCGGATGGGTATGCCCTGCGGGCGGCCTTCTTTTCCAGAAAAGCAGCAAAAGCACTGCTATTAGGTTTCGGAGATAAAGCGAGCTGCCGGGGATAACACCGCCGCCCTTCTGAGCCAATTGAGGAGCGCAAACTCACTCGGAATCCAGTACGCCGAGGAACAGCTGGCGACGAAAAAGGGAGCTGCAGGGAAGTAAGCTGGTGAGGGATTTTGCGCATTCTGCGGTTCCGGATTGGGAAAACTGCGACGTTAAGCTTAAACTGGTGTCTGAGACAGAGCCGTCCCCGCGTTTTCCTAGTTGGGCGTGTCTCAATGGCGGGCTGCAGAAACCTTGTGAGGAAGCGTTTGTATCGTCCCGAGTCTGGTGAGACGGTTGCCGGAAGCGGCGACTGGCAAAGCTGCCCGTTGGCTGGAACAGGGACAGCGGTGGATACACTGGTGAGACGACAATGCAATTGTTGGCAGATCCTCCTAGTGTACTGAAACTGAGGTAGCTATGTATCCATTTGTCCGGGTGCAGCGCACGACGTGCGTATTGCATTGGGTCGGCAGAACTGTTTTGCGGACTCGAGTTTCCAATTTGGTCCAATCCCTCGCTGGCTTATCACCCGACAGGTGCTGGATGCGGGCACAGAATATTCCGTGCATAAGCCGGTCTCCCGCAGCGGTATAAAAAGAACCGCCTGAAAATGAAAGCATTGGCATACGCGTCAGAGACAGTCTGGGATAGCTCTTCGCGTAGATTCACTAGAGAGGCGCCTCCGGCGGCTTTTTTCTGGAAAAGAAGGCCACCCGCAGGGCATACCCATCCGCCGGAGGGTTGTATAGTTGCCTCCGGCGGCTTCTTTTTTCTCCGAAAAGAAGCAAAAAAGGTAGCTCCGCTACGCGGAGTTATGTACACTACCGCTTTCTCAGAAAGGAAAGTCTTCCACAGTGATGTCCCTATCCCACCTACAGGGGTTCGAGTATCAACGTTTTTGCTTCGTTTCTAATGAACAGTCCGCGCCAAGTGCAATTACATCTCAGCTGGCCATAATGGTTGAGCGTGTTTGCCAGTGCTTTTGCTTCTTTTCTAGAAAAGAAGTCCGCCCGAAGGGCAATTCCACCCCAGCAGGCCCAAGACGTGAGCGCCAGTGCTTTTGCTTCTTTTCTAGAAACGTCCGCCACACCTCATCAGACCAGAGTAGAGCTTGTATACCGGTATTGTTGCTTCAATCGCGGACCCACGTTGAGGCTACCCCTGAAAAAGATGTGTTCCTTAGACACGTGATCAGCCGTGCCTGAAGCGGCTCAGGGCAGTGACGTGGGTTAGGGGGGGTACCGGGCCGATTGAGTTTTAGATTGCGACAAGAGGAGAGAAAAGGAGGAGCAGACATAAGTCCACAGCCACATGAGTTTTTCGAATCTGATAGGAAAGGTGACGGGCCAGCCGTCGTCGTACTCCAAGAAGGGCCAGTACCACTTTGGCAAGGCTCTCGGGGCGGGCACGTTCGGGGTGGTCAAGTACGCGACGAATGGGAAGGGGGAGGAGGTTGCGGTGAAGATTATCCTAAAGAAGAAGCTCAAGGGCAACGAGCAGATGGTGTACGATGAGCTGGCAATGCTGCAGCAGCTGCACCATCCGCACATTGTTGAGTTCAAGGACTGGTTCGAGAGCAGGGACAAGTTCTACATTGTCACCCAATTGGCCACGGGCGGGGAGCTGTTTGACCGGATCTGTGAGCAGGGCCGATTCACGGAGCAGGACGCCTCGAGGTGCATCAAGGATGTGCTGGAGGCCATTGACTATCTGCATTGCAAGAACATTGTCCACCGCGATCTCAAGCCGGAGAATCTCATCTACGTGACCCCGGAGCACGACTCCGATCTGGTGCTGGCGGACTTTGGCATTGCCAAAACGCTGAGCTCGCCGGAGGAGAAGCTGACGTCAATGGCGGGCTCGTTTGGCTATGCGGCCCCGGAGGTGCTCAAGGGTACTGGTCACGGAAAGCCTTGCGATGTGTGGTCGCTTGGGGTGATCACATACACGGTTCTGTCTGGGTACTCGCCCTTCTTTGCGGAGAACGTGCCGGACTTTTTGGAGGAAGTGTCGGACGGCTTCCAGATCATCTGGCATCATCGCTATTGGAAGAATATTTCCAATGAGGCCAAGGAGTTTATCCGGTCCATGCTGCAGGTGGATCCGGCCAAACGGCCCACATCTGCGGAATTGCTCAAGCATCCGTGGATCGCTGGCGATGCGGCCAACTCGACAGATGACTTGCTGCCTAACATTCGCGAAGGCTTCAATGCCCGACTCAAGTTCCGTCGTGCGATTGAGGCGGTTCGCTTGGCCAATCGTATAAAGTCTCTCCAGGAAGAAGCTTCGAACGACGGGGACGATGGGGATGATGAGGACTTTGCCCACGACGACACTGCCGTGAACGAATCAGCATTGAAGGTCCTGAGCAACATTGGCAAGAAGAAGAGCAACAGCAGCGGGATGCGGTTCCAAGAAGTCGTCAGGGCGGCCACCCGCAACCAGGACATTGTCAAGGAAGAGGACAAACAGTGAAAATGTAACGTCTATATGTAGTATTTCTTTAATTATTGTAGATTAGGACGGTGCTGGACGAACTTGTCCAGATCGTTTTTGGTCGCCACTCCCAACACAAATCTCATCTCTTCATCCGTCACGACGGCAAACTGCTCGCCGCTGGCAAAGAACTGTTCGAGTTCCTCCAGTGGGGTGTTGGGCGTGATCTTGCGGTAGCTCTTTTTGTCGCCCTTGAACCGGTAGTAGTGGTTCGACACCGGGTCGTCACTTGGCCCCTTTTTCTGAAGCTCCTCCGCAGTGAGATAGCCCAGGAGACGCTTATCCTTGGTAGAGATCACGGGCAGATACGAATAGGATCTCTCATACGACATGTCCAGCGCATCCGCCAGCTTCGTGGATGGGTGGATGCTGAGGGCTGGAAGCAGGTCCAGGTCCTCTACAGTTGCCTAGCTCGCGTTAGCGTCTGCTTACTACGGTACAGTGCGATACACTCACTCCTCTGTAGTCCAAAGTCATTACGTTCCGTCTTTAAAGTGGTGAAGAGGGTTTCGGCGGGTTGGGTAGTCGGACCCACACAACTTTTTCTCATCACCACACTTCCACCACCGACCATGAGCAAGCAAGTTGGTGCCAGAAAGAGCAGACTGGACATTTATGAGGGTCTGAACAAGGTGCAGCTGGTTCCGGCCGGTGCGCCCGTGGGTAAAAGGGGCAAGGGCGCAGGATTCTACTGCGAAGTGTGCAATTTGACCTTCAAGGACTCGATCCAGTACACGGACCACATCAATTCGAAGCAGCACATGGCTGCGGCTGGGGAGGAAGAAGCGACCTCTCGTGCCACGCTCGAGGATGTTCGGAAGCGGCTGGAGTATTTGAAGCGCAAGAAGGAGAAGGAGGCGAGAGAAAACTCGACCGAGTTTGACATCAAGAAGCGGCTGGAGCAGCGACGCAAAGTTGAAGAGGCCGAGCTCGAGGCCAAGCGAGAGCGTCGTCGTCGCAAGAATAGAAACAAGAAGCAGTCGTCCGAGGATCAGGCTGAGGACCCTATGGCGGAGATGATGGGCTTTTCCGGCTTTGGATCCACAAAGCAATGAACGATCCAACCGCCAATGGATCGAGGAGGGTTAGTTGCCTCCGGCGGTTTCTTTTTTTCTCCAAAGAAGCAAAAAAAGGTAGCTCTGCGAGGCCAGTGCTTTTGCTTCTTTTCTAGAAAAGAAGGCCGCCCGCAGGGCACTCTCGCCCCCCGGAGGGTAGGTGCTGCCTCCGGCGGCTCCTTTTTTTCTCCGAAAAAGAAGCAAAAAAAGGTAGCTCTGCGAGGGGCCGCAGGGCACAGACGTCGCCAGCGTCAAAAGAGTGGATTGGCAGTTTATATTAGTGTTATTATATGACTACAGTTACTTGTCCAGGCCCTGAGCGAGGAAAACCTTCTTGACGTTTTCGTAGACCTGGTCCTTGGGCTGGTCGCAGGAAACCTTGACAACCTTGTCTGCGGTCTCAAAATACTTTACAACGGGCATGCTGGTCTCCTCAAAAGTGCGGAAGCGCTTCTTCATGGACTCGACGTTGTCGTCTGTGCGGCCGCTGTTCTTGCCCCGCTGCAGAACGCGGTCCAGCATGACCTGTTCCGGACATTCAAAGAAGAGAGTGAAATTGCTGACGGCGACCTCCTCTTCAAACTTGAGCGCCTGGTCCATCTTGCGTGGGAAGCCGTCGATCAGAAACTTGGAAACGCCCTTCTCCTTGATGCCGTTCTCCATGGCCTTTTGCAGCAGAGCAATGGTGATTTCTTGTGGAACGATTTGGCCCTCCTTGATATACGATGCAATGAGCTCGCCGTACTTGGAATCAGGGTTTTTCTGCTCCTCTCGGAGCAAATCTCCAGCAGACAGATGGATGAAGCCAAAGTCTTTAACAATGTTAGCACATTGGGTGCCCTTCCCTGAACCAGGTCCCCCTAAAACAAAAACAACAGACACGTCATTGGCTCCAAATGCACTCTTCTTGTATCGCGATTTGGCCTGCTGCTTTTCCTGCTCATACTCTTCCTCGGAAATCTGAGTTTTGGGTTTCTTTCGTTCGAGCTTGTTGGCGGCGATCACAAAGGCTCCACTACCTAACGCCATAACTAATGCAATGTATCGCAGCTTCGGTGGATCCTGTCTGGCCGAGGAGTATCCACGTCGACCCATCATGGAGCCGATAGAGGTAGAAGGCCCAGCCCTCATTCGTGGGGCTTGGCGCAGAATGTGTCGAAGTCCGAACATTATTTTTTTTTTTTTTTTTCTTTTTTTCCTGCGCTGAGTTATATATAAAATCTACAGGGTCAATAGACACAAAAACTCTAGGCGAGCGCTGCGGTCCTAAATAACGTTTTTTGGAGAGGTGAAGAGTACGCGATAGGGCCTAATTAGTGTTGAGATGTACTGCTACGCGCGTAGTGCTGGGAATGCTACCGGCCCGACAGTGTAAATTTGAAATTTCATCGTTCACCGCCCACTGGAGCTACTCTCTAAAGAAGCCTACAAAGTCACTGCAAAATATGTCGTTAGTGAACCTCGGACACATGTGTGCGCATTTGCAGAATGTTACCAGAGCTAATAGGTCGCTTACCTCGATTCCAATGACCAAGCTCCACCTCCAGGTTGCATTAGGTCTCTACAAGGAAGGCTTTATCTCCTCAGTCCAGAGAGGAGATCTAAAGGGCCCCGATCAAGTATACACCCCAAACACCTCAGACAACATTTCCACTAGGAGAATATGGCTTGGTTTGAAGTACCACAATTTCAACTCGGTTTTGAAGAATATGCATTTAGTTAGTCGGCCAAGTCGACGGGTTGTCGCCAAACCAGATGTCATCCGGAATCTAGTAGCTGGTCGTCCATATAGAGGTGTCCAACCTTTGGCTATGGGTGAAGTCATGTTTGTGCGTTTGGCGGATGGCCAGGTTGTGGAAATTCAAGAAGCCTCCAAAAAGAACTTGGGTGGTGAAATCTTATGTCGAGTCAACTAACGTAATATAACCTTGTATATAATAAATTATCAGATTGAGGATGCTCCATTTCTAATATATCACTTGCCATGTTTAAATACAGAATAAATACTTGTTTATAGATCAACCTCTGGGCCACTGCCCTGGGATCTCCAGCCTCTCATATCCATTTGGTAGTTTTTCCATTTGTCCATCTCCTGCTTCGCATTGGATGCCTTGTTGGCGTCGCCATACAGGTCGACATCGACAAAGTTATTTTTGGATGCTGCTCGAGATCTGGAAGTTTGAGAGGGCAATGGAGTGGTAAGCGAAATGTCGCTATCATCGCCTTCATTTTGAAGCTTTTGTACTTGTTCAGTTAGCTTTCTGTTTTCAGACTCCAGTGCGGCAATCTTTTCGGCAAACTCCTTCTTTTCCTTCTCTAACGTAGCAATTCTATCCTTAAACGTGTTGTTTTCTTGCTCGAGATATTTCAGCTGTCCAGTCTTCTCGTCATGGTTCATGCTGTCATCAACAACAGCCTCACTCTTGAGCATCTTTTCTTGAAGAACCTTCAATTGATCTTCCAACACTTTGGATTCCCGTCGTTGAGCCGGGTCGGTGGAGTTTTCGGCAATCTTGGCAAGCTTTTCCTGCAAATCGCTTTGTTGCAGCTCCAAAGATACAATTGTGGACTTTCTACGCATGGCTTCGGCAGATCCTTGTTCCAAAATCGACGCAAGCTTCTTTTGAAGCTCTTCCTTTTGCGATTCGAGAGAGACAATGGTGGACTTTCTACGATGAGTCTCCTCCGCGCCATGGATTCCGATAGACGAAAGATTTCGTTGAAGAGACTTCTTTTGCGTTTGCAACGAGTCAATGGTTGATTGACGACGTTTGGAATCTTTGGCATACTTTGCCTCCGCATTCTTGAGTTTTTGTTCCAACTCTGCAATCTTGTCGTCTTTTTGCTTCAACAAGGTGCTATTGGACGAGGAGTCGTCTTTCTCTTCAGTAGCAGTGGCAGCAGACTCAGTGCCAGCTCCAGCACCTTCCTTTGTTTCGGCCGTTACAGAGTCTGAAGCAGTCGTCCCAGCGGCAGCTGCGGTTTCCTCAGATTTCTCATCTTTATCCAATTGACCTTCATTCTTGGAGCCCTCAGCTTCGTCATTATTTTCGGCGTTCTTCTTGCCCTTCTTTTTGGCTTTCTTTTGTTGCTTTTTGAGCTCTTCAAACTATATTCACCCCGGATTAGATCTGAACAATACTCATATCGACCACCGATTTGAGCACACTTACCTTCTTCTTTGCAGCTGCAAGCTTTTCAGCCTTTTCAGCGTCGCTTTCCTGAAGACTTGGATCCTTATTAACTTCTTGTTCACTCATAATTGCGTAATGTACAGGATCAAAAATCGCCTTTCCTGCCTTTCTTGTATGATATCAGTCTGTTTGCGGTTGCGCGCCAGAACAAGCAAGAGCTACTACGCGCCACTCCGCCGCCTAGTTTCGGAGCGTCTCGGAGATCCGTCCGCCGGTGCTCCGGAGAACTTTCCGAACTGCCAAGTATAGGTTGAGTAGCAGTAAGTAAACTGCTGGTCGTGAACTTTCATCCATTCTTTTTTTTTTTTTTTTTTTTTTTTT
>JAJLUK010000053.1:0-93595 GCA_030570055.1 Blastobotrys chiropterorum
GAAGCCGATCACTTAATAGTAGCTATCAAAAGGTAGGGTAACCCGGATTTTTCCTTATTCGGTATGTAGTGGTGCCTTTTTGGTGAACTATGATCGAGATTTTCCTAGATATTTCCAAACTGAAATTCGATACGATTGAGGTTTTTCGGTTATTTTTGGCTTTATTTTTTTTTAGTATTTGTGCAGGCACTGGGTAGGTTCTGAGGTTCCATCTTGCTGGGGCCGTTAGGATCTGCAGATCTCATTGCACCCTATAAAAGTGTAATATGCACGCACCAACTTCCTGTGAATGATGTGCCATTCACAGAAGATAAGAGCATCATACCAAAATGTACTAACAAAAGTATCAGGTGAACTCGTCATGCGTTGTTTTGCTTCCTACTGCAGAATGTGGCAGTGGCGGCTGTGAAAATAACGCAATTGTAGGTACGAAACTTTGTTTAAATGCAACGAGTATATTATACTAGTCTAGCTTCTCTGGTATATCCACGTAAGAATTTTCCGTAACTTGCTTCGGATTTGTGTCGCAAGTTTTTACCATATCTTATCATGGGAAATATTGTTAGTAACGCAAAAATACTCACACCGCCACAAATGGACATAACCTTGTTAATCCCCACGGCGTCGTTCCAAGGCTTGATTCCGAATACTAGCGCCATGGGGATGATATTTTGAACAAGAACCACACCTACCATACTTTGACCGATCATTTCCCGGTAGCTATCCATTAAGTAGGTCAAAATGGAATCTGATAACGCAGTTCCGCCAAAACTGGCCAATCCGTACGCAAACACAGGGACAATCCAGTTTTCGTTGTTATAAAACCCATAGCCATACATAAAGAGGCTTCCGACCATTGCCAGTGATGGCAAGATTGCAGAATAAAGCCTATATTCAGGTTTGAATAAACCTTTGTTCCATTTGGAAAGTTTAACAACAGAATAGTCGCATAAGATACCCCCGATTATCGTGCCGAGGATTGTCCCGATAAACGGTGATATGTTTATATTACCAATTGCGCCAGACGAGAAGTTATAAGGAGGCCTTCCAAGGTATAAAGATGCAGTAGTACTCATAATGCAAGTCCATGCTACCGAAAACCCATACTGTATAGCAACAAATGTTACTACTGGGAACTTGAAAATGATTATGCAAGGGCCGGACCATTTTCTCCACATGGACTTTTCTGGTGCTTCCGTCTTTGTATAAAAGGAGAGTCGGTCGCGGTATGTTTTGTGAGGGATTGTACTATCAACCCATGGTGTTTTCGAGCTCGAGTTTTCTAATGAAAGTGCAACTTTGGACATCTCCTGGAGTTTATCGAATGCAATGGAAGTTGGACGAGCCGGATTATTTCGGATATATTTCGTTTCTTCGAATGAGAAGATGATTAATATCTGCAAGACAGACATCAGAATCAAGCACCACCAATAATTCCATCTCCAACCTTGGCTTAATGTGATGTACCCACCCGCCACTTGGGCCATATTATTTCCAAGATAACAGAAAACCAAATACATTCCATTCATGGAGGCACGCTCGTGTAAAAAAAACATGTCGGAGATTGTCATTTGGACTATTATTTCCGCTGTCGATGTAACAAGGCCTTGGATTGTCTGTGTAACGTACAGTTCCCACACATAGTTCATTTTCGCACTCCATGCTGAAAACAAGATCATCCCGAAACCAGACACGATATACACAGGCCGCCGGCCATAGTCAATCGTAAGTGGTATAAATAACACGCACCCGACACCTGTAGTGGCCAACGATAAGGCATACGAGTTGTTAAAGTCATCAAAACTAAATCCAAGGTCCTTGCTCATCGTGGTCCAAGATGGAACTGCCACGCATAACAAAGCATAACACATGAGCGTATACAGCGACACTATTGTCATGTTGTATAGCTTTCTCCATTTGGGCCAATTTAATGGATCGTTTGGATCACTTGAGGGGATCGGGCGAAGGTTGATTCCTTGAGAGTTATACAGCGTAAAGTCTGCAGACTCTAGCTTAACTTGATGCCTAGCTGACACTTCCTCCGCTCTTTTGATTGTGTCATTTTGATCCATTCTCTCATAAGTCAAATCAAGAATGATCTATAATGCATGTACAAACCACTCCGTAGTTGCATTTATATCACCGTTTTCCTTGTAAAGAAATGAAAAAAAGAAAGAAAATTTTGATACAGCGATCTTCATTAATTTCCTCTTTTGGCTTCATGCTTCCTTATTTGTTTGTCGGCCCGTGGGGCTTCGTCACTTTGAGTCTGACACAACACCTGCATATGTCAAACAAGGACCCTGGATAGACCCACATCTACCAACGATAATTTAATATTACTCATAACGTCGCAGTCTCACACCTCTTCTACAGGATAATAGATGTGCAAATTACAAGCAGGTTACGCCTATTAAAGTCTATGCTGGCCCGATCCTGTACCGGGATCTATTTGTTAAGGCCGATCACTCGATCGGCCCTGGTGCCAAAGACTTGGATTCCCCCTATGGTAGACTATATGTTTACCTATAAGATAGACAAAGGCTCACTTGAAACACAAATACCGACAGGAACGTTTCCTATGAGCGTTATAGGCCTAATATCGGATCTTTGTCCAAACACAACAGTTCTATTATACCCCTGCCCGGGTGAAATAAGCCTGACAGGGGCCTGATAAGCCCCTTGCATAACTCATTGAAGTTCAAAGTCGACAGCTAGAATACACGGACAAATTAAACATGGCTCTCCGTCAATTCCGTGATTTCAGTTTAGTGCTACGTCCAACACCGATGCCATTAACAAAATTCGTGAGGCACCTTTTTTTTTTTTTTTTTTTGAACGATTTGTGCGTTTGTATGCATAGCACAGATATGAAACATTTTTAACTTGAAGTCTCCAAACTATTGGAGGTTATGCATATCATGGTTCGACCGCCACATTAGGATATCGGCAAACAGATCGTCTGAATAAGCGTACACAATTAGAAGATGAAACATTTAGCGGTTTTTCTTGAAACACCAGTGTTGCACTGTATGCACATATGACATATGCAGAAGTATGCACAAAAAAAGCGTAGCTATGCTGTTCATAGTACATATGCCTACACATAGCCAATTGCTTCTCAAATATGCATGTAGACGTTTGAAGTCTCTCCGCATACGCATAGCTTGATATCGGTAATTGTATATATGGATGCACAAGCATACGTTATACGTTTATTAATTACGCACGCATATTCGATTTAATTATGCATATAATATTCATCAATATTCTAGATCTTTATAATGCTATGCATAATATAATGGTTAACGCGTATACGTGTACGTACGAGGCCGGCGCCACATTTAATATTAATTTTAATTATATTCATTTACATTAAATTTTAATTTGTTCAGCCGCATATACATTAAAATTAAATTTAAAAGTAAAAATTAAATTAAAGAATCTCCCGGGGGTGAGTCGAACACCCGATCTCAAGATTACAAGAGGAGTACCATTACAGTCTCGCGCCTTAGCCAACTGGGCCACCGGGAGAAAAGATGCCGGTTAGAATACCGAAATATCTTTGAGCCCAGGCCAAAGAGCGTTACCCGGCCTGCGCGCACGCGAAACTAAGGGTTTGTCCCTAAATTTTAGGGATTCATTTTTTCAACTCGAAAGGTGTATATATTTTGAATATCGATAAAATAATATCAGAAACATGCTATACTTTATTGGACTTGGGTTGTCACATCCGTCCGACATTACTGTTCGTGGCCTTGAGGTGCTGAGGAAATGTAAACGTGTATACCTTGAGGCGTATACTTCTATTTTGATGGCAGCGGATCAAGGGGAGTTGGAGAAGTTTTATGAAAGAGAAGTGATTTTGGCGGATCGGGAATTAGTTGAAAGTGGATCTGATAAAATCCTTGAAGGTGCAGACAAGGATGACATTGCTTTTTTGGTGGTAGGGGATCCATTTGGAGCTACTACACATACTGATTTGGTCATTAGGGCCCGTGACCTTGGTATCACATACGAGTGTATCCATAACGCATCTGTCATGAATGCGGTTGGTGCATGCGGCTTGCAGTTATACAATTTTGGTCAAACTGTCTCTTTGGTTTTTTTCACGGATAATTGGAAGCCTGACAGCTTTTACGATAAGGTTATGGAGAATAGACAGCTAGGATTACATACACTTTTGCTTCTCGATATAAAAGTGAAGGAACAATCCATTGAAAACATTATGAAGGGTAACTCTATATTCGAACCACCTCGCTACATGTCCATTGAAACTGCAGCAGAGCAACTATTAGAGATTGAGGACGCTCGAAAGGAAAACGCCTACAATGCTGATACACCGTGTATTGCTGTCTCTCGTCTTGGAGGTCCAACTCAAAAGTTCCGTGCTGCCACGCTAGGAGAGCTTGTGAATTATGCATCAGGCGAACCACTCCATTCTCTTATTATTCTGGGTAACAGAGTTCATGAACTGGAAACTAATTTTGTTATCGAGTTCGCAGACGACAGGGCCAAGTACAGGGAGGCAATTGAGAAGGACAGGGAAAATTTCAAACGCCCCGTTAAAACCACGAACAATGACGATGATGATGGGTTGTAACCTTAATATATTTCCATGCATAATCCCAATTAAATGCGAGAATGAATTCATGCGTATGCATAACATTATACGTTCTCTGTGGTTATGCATATGTTTGTGTCATATGCATACAGCCTGTTTCCATTGGCATGCCACATCTGCATACGTGCATACCCGTATATGCATATGCTTATGCATTCAATAAGCCAGCTGAATACGCATAACCTGAGTGACGACGTATAAGAATTAGCTATGATGTACAATTTGCCAATATGCAATGAGGTTCTCTTTGCTAGTTTGAAGTTAAGCTCGTCATGATCACGTGATGAAGAGGAGGTCTCTACGTTGTCATTTCTTTGTAAAAATTCACCTTAATTTTCTGTCAAGCTCTTGAACTTTGCTTCGAGGGCTCGCCGATCTTTACAATAATCACACGCGTAATCACACCAGTCGGATGAGCTTTGATGAGGAACATTGTACTCAAAGTATTTTGCAATCATCAAATGCCTACATTTTGTAATAGTTTCACAAAAACTTATTAGGCTGTTGTATCCCTCCTGTGGGGTTTGCTTTAAAGAGGATAATACCTGAGCGTCCTCTCTTGAATAATAGAGAATGCACCTCGCAGCCTTGTTATCGCGACCTGCACGACCAGACTCTTGATAATATGATTCAATGTTGTTTGGCAAGTTGGCATGAATAACAAACCGCACATCTGGCTTATCCACACCCATGCCGAACGCAATAGTGGCCACTACTATTTGGTACTGAGGATCATTGTCGATCCACTTTTGTAACACAGTTTCTTTTTGATTATCACCCAATCTGGAATGAAACGACGCTGCCCCAAACCCGTGTGACCGTAGCTCGGCAGCTATGTTTTCAACGTCTGCAATCCTCCGACAATAGATTATACCCGCGCCTGAAGATGTGCAAACACCCAATTCCCCCTGCAATTTCCTATTCCGATTGTATTGATGGATGAATTTACAGATATCATCGATTATCGATTCCTCCGAATAATATCTGACTTCATAGTGTAGGTTGGGTCGGTTAACAGATTGGGAATATATTCGAAGTCTATGCCTTGGTAAATTTAAAATCCGTATTATAGCTTCCTTAATAGCACCAGTGGCTGTGGCTGTTAGGGCTGTCATCGGAATAGAAGGGTATCGCGTTTTGAAGAAACCTAGCTGAGCATACGCCTTTCTGAAGGTATGACCCCAATCCACGCAGCAATGTGCTTCGTCCACCACGATCCTTTTCAGCTCTTTCTGTTTATACAACAACTCTATAGTCTTCCGGAATGGCGCTGACGTGCACAATTCTGGAGATACATAGAGCAGGCGTATTTTTGGATGTCCACTTGCCAGGTCCCTCGATATCTTTATTTTATCTTCCCATGCAGTATTCGAATTCAAACTAATCGCCTCCACCCCTTTTTCCCTCAACAGTTCCACCTGATTCCTCATCAACGCCAAAAGTGGAGATACTACAATTGTGCATCCATGTGTCACAGTCACAGCTGGTAGCTGGTATGTCAACGATTTCCCATGACCAGTCGGTAGTAGGACCAGCTGATCCTCACCACCCATAGCATCTTTGATAATCTCTTTTTGCAGCTGGCGAAACTCCTGCTTCCCAAATACGTGCCTCAGCGTGAAATAAACATCTTCTGGATAGTTATATCCCTTCATGTTTGGTTGCACGAAAGGCCGACAAAAAAATTTAGAACAATGCTGGGTTTGTGTTAATCTTATTTTTTTTAAGTTGTTGTCGGAGGGTAAGTTATACAGGTCTTTCTGAAGTCAACGTCAACCCTGAATCCAGAATGATAAAACAATAGTATTTAACAAAGAACATAAATTAAGTGCTACATGAATATTACTGAAAATTGAATCAATGTATCCCTCCTGTGACATTCAATACCCTCACCCTAACTTAATAGGATCATTGGTATTAAACTTCCTAAAAGTCAGGAATTTCATCTCGAAGATAAAAGAAGACGAATCTTCTGGCAACACAATGTCATCTAGCGAACAACATAGTGTCGTGGCAAACCTTCTTGCTTTTTTTGATCTGAGGAAAAAAAAAAAAAAAAAAAAATTCAAACGGACAGCCTATCCGGGTCATTTTATAGTAAAAAAAATTGTGACTGGGTTAGGGTTGTACTGAAATATTCGCACGTTTCCAGGCCGTATTTCGGGGACTGTTCAAACAAGTCAGAACGCGAAGTTCAGGAGGACTGTTCAATTGGTCATTATATTCGCGTTAAACCTGTGTACATGTGGCTTTACGCGCACGAGTTAGTATATTTGCTGTGTCTATTAAACCTGGTTAATCTCTGCAATGCAGCTATTTTTGTCTCAGTAATTCGACTACCTCCAAGTATTTTCACAATATAATTGCTCCCATGTAAACTTTATGCACCTGTGCCTATAATTATGGAATAATTTGAATGCTGCTACGTGGGCATCAGCTTTGTTGTGTTGAAAGAAAGTAGTGAGAAGTTAATAATAAGAGTATGTTTAGAAAACTAATACATAAACTCCATATTTATAATAGGACAATTGTTATACCGCGTAATCATAAGCGTAGAGCTTCATTACAAATCAAGGTCATAAATACGTCAAAGTCATGAGTAAGTCAGCATCAAGGCGAAAACCCTGTGAGCTAATGGGAGATGAACTCACAAAACCCAACAAGCTTTTGGGCCGTTATATCAAGCACATGCTTTCAACGTTATGAAACAGACGGTGCTGATTGATCTACATGCATATCATAATAAGGACGATGATTATTAAGAAAACTTTTCATTCTACTGAAAATTTGTAGGATTTCCCTGTTATTAATCTATAAACATGCTCAACGATTAACTTTAATGGGCATGTCTCTTGTGCCTGCAAATCTCGGGCGGTCACCCACCACTAAACTTATTTCACTCACAATTAATAAATTTACAAAACGTCTGCGTTCAGTCGAGTATCAGCCGAGAATAAAATGCTACCAATTTATAGGAATCGGCTTTTCAACCAGCGGGCTATTATAAATGTAATTTCCCGATATCAAAGTACAGCACAGCAACAAGAGCCGTCTTTTGCGAAAACTCGAAAAGTTAAAGAGATACCCTCTTTAGACCGACCCATTGGAGTCATCGAACCACCTCAATCTACTGATAACACAGGTATCGACAAGAGAACGCTGAAGCAACGGAAAGATGACATGATGGATTACGATAAGCACATGGAAAAAAGAAAGTACCTCGAATCTGAGTATTTAAAAGGATTTGACGAAGTTCGAAACTTCAGATCTCACGGTGGTAAGTTTTGGACTGCTCCAAATGCTTATTTCCGAGCTGATAAAGCACTTTACATGCCCAATATTTGGGGGAAAACATTGTTAGGCGATTGGGCTCCTACTACTGATGTATTGAAAGGCAAAGTCTCGGTGGTACGTATTTTTGGTTCAGTCTCCGGTGAATGGCAGGTCAATTCGTTTACTAAAAGCTTGGTCGATGAAAGGCTGAATTCGCCCAGCAAGCGTGATTTCCAGATTGTTGACGTCAACCTCCCGGATACCAGGTTCAAAGAATACATAGTCAAACTGTTCATGGGCAGTATCAAGAGAAACATTGCTGACCCACAACGACACGGAACTTACTTTATTTCCCGTAAGGGTGTTACAAATGAGATGAAGAAAGCAATTCGTGCGGATAATGCGTATTCGGGATTCGTTTATCTTGTTGATCGACATTGCCGAATCCGGTGGGCTGGCAGTGGTGACGCTACCGACACTGAAAAAGCGGCGCTCGACAAATTCATTTCTTCAATAATCAAGGAAAGGCATTAAGGAAGATTCGTGATGATTCATTTTTGTATATATATGTAACGTACTAATTCTCAGATAAACGAGTTACAGAATAATTGTGTAGATAGCAAGTGTCGCCATGTCTGTGTGCATATGGCATTGAACATATGCATAGCACATGTGCATATATATATTATGTATGGCATTCAATGACGTTTGCATATTCATCTTCATCACCTTCGTTGCGTGTAGTTACGCATATGCATACGCATATTGCTTGCTATGATACAAAGAAGGACCTATGACATAGACCACTCAATATATAGCCGTCCGTAATATAGTCATAGTTAACGTTATCAGCTCGCCAGCTATGCTATGCATTGATTGATCACTAATGACCATAGTTGTTTGCATTCTTAACGTCCGAAATATATATGTGCAATATGCATATGGACTATCCTATTTTAATCTAGCGCTTATATATATAGTACTACGCATAGTTAGCCATGCATATGTATTCCTAATCAAATTAAACCAAACGTATACGTAGCGCGTAGAGCCATGGCATTTTAATTAT
The DNA here is from genome assembly GCA_030570055.1 of Blastobotrys chiropterorum. Classification (NCBI taxonomy): domain Eukaryota; kingdom Fungi; phylum Ascomycota; class Dipodascomycetes; order Dipodascales; family Trichomonascaceae; genus Blastobotrys; species Blastobotrys chiropterorum. The sequence goes on from JAJLUK010000053.1 coordinate 8,967, forward strand.
GCATATGCATATGCATACATAAACTTCTGATCATTTCGATTCGAACCGTTAACATTTATGCATATGTCATATAATTAGTAACAATTGCTGATCGATCGATATAAGCTAGCCGATATTGCTTGACTCCGGTCTAGGCCTCAATTTCAGTACCATGCATATGATCAATGATGTACGCTATAGCTAGCGCTAATTAACTTTTATATACTAATATAATTTTTAATTAGTTATATATAGCACTCGCTATATATCCGTACCATAAAATGTGCAGGGCTATGACATAGCTAGCTCTAGCTAGGAATGAATGTGCATGCGCATATATATACTAATTTTTAATCCCGGTCCATTTAATTTTAATATACGCATATCCACACTTTGACGCCGCACCCCATGCGGCGGCTTTTTAAAATTTTTCCAAAACTTGCTCTAGGAGGGGATTGAACCCACGACCGTCGCGTTCCTCACACGACCGTGACATCAGCATAGACGTCTCTGAACGGCTATAAGCACGATGCGCTAACCTCTGCGCCACTAGAGCAAAATCTACGCGTTTTGCATTTTGGTTAAAAAACACGCAGTTCCCAAAACGCGGTCACGTGACCAATATTTTTAATGAGACGCGTCTCCATTTTAACGTTTGATCCCTCCCTCAATTAAGGTCGGGATGACCCATCCTTCTGTTCGGCTGGACAACTGTTGCTAAAAAATTAGCTGAGGACACTCCAGCTCTTGTAGCGCTATACTCATGGAACTAACCCTTAATAAAAAATTGTATTTGATAAGAAATAGAAAAAAAAGAAATGTGACTCCGGCCGCGCGACGACTACAGCACAGCCCTACATAACGTTAACGAACGCAGAGATTGGCATGTTATTGTCGTCACTTTGGAAATCAATAGCACTAGCGCAAGTAGATGTATTGAATATCAAAATGATGACTAGCAGTTAATGTGGCGTTAACGAGTCAGCCGAACACAGGATTTGCAGGACGACATCGGCGACACACAACACCGAGGAGCTGGTATGCATAGGTTGAATGACTTTTTCTTTTTACACATTGTCATACTTTAAACGAGTGATATACAGAGAACCCAAGATATTTAACAGTGATCCACAGTGAAATCACGCAATCAATCCGAGAACCATTGTCCAGATAAGATTACAGATGCCATTAAACGGAACAATCATTTCAATGGGTAAAACACAAAAACAGATAGCGGAGCAAGCTGGCCAGATAACGTAGCTGGCTCTGAGAGTTTTCCAATAGTTAGCATTTAGATAACGGTCGACATTGATTCCATCCCAATACGCAGAATAGGATATAAAAAGGAACATTGAGATTGGCGTTCCAATAGTTTGGTCCCAGAATATTCGGAGCCCTGGGAGGCTGATGTTAGTACTAAGCTGATCTGTCCAGAATTTGGTCCATACCCCACTTATTACACCCCAAACATAAAATTTAATTAGCCGGACAGGAGCCAGCTGCCGATAGACGCATAACTGTAGCAGTCCCTGTGCTAACCCAGCCAAAGAACAAGAAACCAAGGCCGAAGCACCCCCTGGGCTGTAGTGGTATAACTTGTCGTAGAACACCAAACAACAAATCACCAGTGTCAATTGTACAACCACCATGACTGCCAAGGCGAACAGACGCGCTTTCCAGCCATCATGAAACTGCTGATGCCAAGTACTTTTGTTGCGACGATGACCTCGTGGAAGGGTAAATTGACCCTTCTCGTAATCGGTGACTTGGCTCTCTACCAGTGCCATGAATGCAAGCAAATAATAAATACAATAATATGGTGATGGGGTGGTGTGTGTGAAAAGTGCGTAAAAACCGGTGGCCGATGTTGAAGTATTCAGGAACCAAAAATCTTAGCTAGTGAATGCCGAGAGGTGGAGAGAGTACCTTTTGATGTATGTACCACGCGGCCGGCCGTGACTTCGCGGCCACCTATCACGATCCGTCAGCGTACAGCCAGAAACCGGTTCCCCGATACAGTCCGATTTTGCACGCCGCACGCATTTGGGGTTTAGACCGTATCGTTAGTTAGCAATTGCGAAAGGTAGAGAGTAATTGGTGACTTACAAATTGACGAGGGACCAAGAGTGATGATTGGGTGGAAAACAGATCCGACCAAGACCTGATTACTTCATACGGACTTGGCGCTCGACGAGCATAGACGCTGCTTTAAAAAAATTAAAGGAACTAGCAAATAGTACCAGTAACGGGCTTCCGATATACAGATACAGTCTATTTGAGCAGTAGAGCAAGAACAAGATCGCTATCAGCCAATGGCGGTCTATAGCTAGCACTTCGCTTCTCGCAGAGGGCCCGCACTGACCGGGGACCGGTGCGCCGACGCCGACCATTTTTTCTCGACCGAACGAAACTCCAGGACCTAGTTCATCTTTTTTCAAAAGCTCTGAAACAAGCATGGCACCAAAGAAGGAGAAACATGGGAAAAAAGGTGGAGGAGACCTTTTGAATGAGGACAAGTTACAAGCCATTGTGCTTACTGACTCCTACCAAACACGATTCATGCCATTAACAAGCGAAAAACCGCGATGCTTGATGCCGTTGGCTAACACGCCGTTAATCGAATACACTCTGGAATTTCTTGCTACAGCAGGAGTAGGCGATGTATATGTTGTATGCTGCTCATTGTCGGACCAAGTGGAGCCGTACATTAAAAATTCAAAATGGAATAGACCGGAGTCTCCGTTCAAAGTTCATACAATCCTCGCACCAGAGTCAAGTTCAGTTGGAGATGTAATGAGAGATATTGATACCAAGGGACTCATTAAAGGCGATTTCTTGCTTATTAGTGGTGATGTTGTGTGCAATATTGACTTCCAAAAAGTGTTGGATGCGCACAATGAACGACGTGCAAAGGATAAAAATGCCATCATGACAATGGTGTTGAGAGAAGGAACCGCAATGCATCGAACAAGACCACGGACTGATCCAGGATTGTTCATTTTGGACCAGGATAATGGCAGATGTCTACGGTTTGAGACGGCCTCGAACACTGGCGCAATTTCTTTAGATGCTGAAGTGTTAGAAGAAGGCCACGAAAGCATTGCCTTTAGAAATGACTTGATTGACTGCCAGATTGACATTTGTACACCAGATGTGCCCGCATTGTTCACTGAGAATTTTGATTATGGCCACATTAGACATGACTTCGTCAAGGGTATCCTTACCTCGGATTTATTGGGCAAGACTATCTACACACATATTATCACCAAAAAATATGGTGGAAGGGTACAAAGTCCGCAGACATACGATGCATTGAGTAAGGATATTATCTCTCGGTACACATATCCAATCGTTCCAGATTATAACTTGCTCGAGGACCAGACTTATAGCTACCAATTGGGCCACATTTACAAAGAACAAGGTGTTGTGTTAGCCCAATCCTGCCACATTGAGTCGGGGAATGTCATTGGTGCGGACTCGTATATTGGCGACGGGACGCGGATCACCAAATCCGTTATCGGGCGGCGATGCAAGATTGGTGAAAATGTCGTACTAGAGAACGCGTACATTTGGGATGATGTGGCTATTGAAGATGGTGTGACCATTCAGAATTCCATTGTCGCCAATGGAGCTATCATTAAACAACATGCAGAAATCGAGCCAGGTTCAATAATCTCCTACAATGTGATTATTGGTGAATCCAAGACTATCCCAGCTAATACCCGAATTACCTGCAAGTCTGACGACAATTTACAAGTTGATGATCCTGACCTTGTTGGCGAAGATGGGAAGGGCTTCTTGTATGAAGAGTCAGACTCTGACGACGAATATGGTGACACTGAAAGCACATCGGTTGCTACACATGCCAGAACAATTGACGGCCTGGTGTATGACATGGAGAAACTGGACATGTCGGATAGCTCGGTAATTTCCGACGACGATGAAGCAGAGAAGTTACGAACGAAGAAACAAAAACATCGACGAACATATAGTACTAATTCTGCGGCATACAGTGAGATGGGAGAGGTCAGTGATGAGGACGAAAATTTCACCAGCGAGGCTGTCTTATCAATTAACCGTTCAATTGAAGAAAATCATTCTCTCGAGGTTGCGATTTTAGAACTCAACACCCTCAGAATGACCATGAACGCATCTTATGAAGAAGTCCGTGAAGCCACAATGACCTCGCTTGTTGGCTACATTGTTCGTCTCATTAACGAGCAGTCCAAAAACGTCAAGGAGGCTACCAAGATGGTTTTCGAAAAGTACTCTCCAATGATCGCTAAGCAAATCTTCGAGTATGAGGATCAGGTCGACCTATTAAACTCATTACAGGCGCAATGCGCTCGACGACCCCAAGGTGGCAAAATCTTTGTCTGGGCGGTTGACACACTCTATGATAAGGATGTGCTGGACGAGGAATATATCAACGAATGGTGGGAATCTGATCACAGTAAGTCGTCTTCAAAGTTTACTGCCATCAGAAAGGACTTTGAACCCTGGATCACGTGGTTGCAGACTGCAGATGATGAGAGTTCAGATGAAGATTCTGAAGAGTTAGATTCGTCCGAAGATGAAAACGAATAAATATAGATAATAATTTTAACAAAGACCGAATATTTCGTAGTCAATTACCAGAGTACATGATTCCCCGTTTCTAATAAAGATAGGGGGAATGGTAAATCACAAGAAATGTCTAGTCAGATTATATTGTGCGCTAATCGAAACGTGTGCAGAATTCCCATGTGCAAACACAGGCTATCATGAAAATATAAGTCAAGTGAATGAAAGAATTACGGCTCATGGGAACTCATATCTAAACACGTGACACATGGCTCTTCCGTTCCGACATTTTAGAGTATAGAAATTGTAGGCTCGCCAAAAAATAAGGAGCGTGTGTCTATCCTTCGATATATCCGTTCGCATTTATATATGCATATATGCAGGTGGCTATTACCAGCACCATGTCCTCATGCAGAGCCCGTCACAACTGGTCACTAAAAAAAAAACAAACTCAAAGACTGCCGGCAAAAGCACTTCACCCACGACCCTGTCTCAGTTACGTTTCGACAAATGTCTGAAATAGCCAGCTGTGTAAACCGTGGCCAGTAGATTTCCTTATTAAATACGCACGGTACTAAATAGTCTTCATGCTCTTAAAGCACATATGCGGCGAATTTTTTTGGTGTTGCAGCCCCGTTAGATTTCCGGTATTTTCTATTTTATTTTATTTTATTTTTTTTTTTTTCCTTCTCGTAGTTCGGCCGCCCCCTGGACGTAAACCCAACATTCTCCCGTCAGACGTCACTCGCATCGCAAGTGAATCAAAAACAAAAATACAACAGAACAGCGTTTTACACCCAGTTGATGAGAAGGTTGTGACATCAAGGACGTTTAAAAGAGGACTCAGAGTTTATTCGATTTAGTGGATTTTGCTTAATCGCTTTTATTTTTATTTTTATTATTATTCCGTGCGTCAACATACGGATTCCATCTTAGATTGGTTGTCAGATTTTTATTGTTATTAAGGTGAGTGGGTAGTACAAAATTTGCTGTTACTTGTTTACTAACTAATCCTTGTTGTAGATATTGCTCATAAATGGCAGAGAATAGCGAACAAAACGGCAAGCAGCAGTCAAATGGAGGCTATTTTTTGAACCTGCCCACTCAGTCTTCATACAGCTATTTATCCAGAGGAATCCCCTCTCCTTCTGCATTTTTGAACGCCAATAATAATACATCTACGCCATCGTCTACTCTTTCTCAACCAGGTCCATCGTCATATTTCGCCATGAAGTCACCTTTAATAACGAACGCAACTACGGCATCTGGTCACAACAGTCCGATACAGCCACTGACGAACGCGGCGGGCCGTTCACGATCTTCCAGTAATTGCTCTGCTCATTTAAAACAGGAAGATGAGGTGTTTATAATACCAAATTCCAACTCTCACCCATCCTACTGTTTCAACACCACGTCGCTCCAGCCATTGACAATTCCAGGCTATGGAGAGTTGCAGGCAATATACCCATACTACTTCAACTCAGTTAGCATGTATCGATCAGTGAACTTGGAGACAAACGAGCCAGTCTTGATTAAAGTCTCAAATCAAGGTTCACTTGAGGACTTGACAAGGATTAGACATGAATGGAGCGTGGTGTATTCGGATTCTATAAAGGCATCAAATTTAACGTCTGAAGACGCCAAACCATTCCTCAAGAAGATATCGGGTATCTTACGACCTGAGAGATGCTTGAGAACAGACACCAACCCAGCAAAGGCAGTTCTCATTTATCCCAATAGAAACAACCTGGTCACTCTGAGAGAACGATATATTGCACGATATGACGATGAAATCAACCTCCACTATTCAAACGACTGCTCAAACGACTGTTCTAATGACACCATAGACACTACAACAACAGTCACGGCTGGAACGACAACAGCCAACCAAACGGCTGTCAAAAGAAGTAATGACGAAATCAAACAAATAATCCAACTCATCATTGGCGTTTTAAAGACAATCTCTAAAATTCATAAACGTTGTCTTACGCACAATGGGTTGACCACGTCGACAATTTTCATTGACGATAATAATAACACATTTATTTCGGGATGGGATTTTAGCTTCCTACTAAGGGCTGAAGATACATCAAGAGGATACAGAAAAACGCATCTTAAGCAGATTGCGGATTGCATGGGATATGTTTCTCCGGAAACTACAGGATTAACTAATCGCCTGGTGGATTATAGAGCAGATTTCTACAGCATTGGCTGTATCCTGTACGAGTTGCTGCTGGGATATCTACCGTTCAAGTCTTCAGACCCATCCGAATTATGTCAAATGCATGTACTGAGAACTCCTGTGGCGCCGTCGTTTGTGGCCTCCTGGGTTCCGGAGAGTTTGAGTCAAATCATTATGAAGCTACTGGAGAAAAACGCGGACGAAAGATACCAGGCAGCCAAGCTAGTCATTTCGGATTTGGAACTAGTGTTGGCCAGTTTGGAGCGTGGGGAGATTTTAGATGAGGATTTCATGGCCGCGGCTGAAAACACAATCTCCAACTTTTTCACTGTTCCACAGTTAATCTACGGTAGAGAGGAGGAATTCCGAGTTTTGCATTCATGTTACAAACGTGTGGAGGAAAATAGTTTCCAGTTTGTGTTCTGCGTTGGAGAGCCTGGGTCCGGTAAAACTAGGTTGATTCATGAACTAGAACGATCTTCGATTGCCAGGAATGCATTTTTCTGTGTGTCCAAGTTTGATCAGTACCAACGAGGAGCGCCGTTCTACAGTATCGTTACAGTTTTGAAAGACATTGTGCACCAGATTCTTTCTGGCTCTGTCTATTCCATCACACAGTGGCGAGATAACATCATTTCAAATCTTAAAGTTGATCTTGCAGTGTTGTTTGGACCAATCCCTGAATTAAAAGATCTTCTGGGGCATGAATATCTTGAGCTTCTTCCAAAATCGCAACAGCCGTCTGGACCTGTTCCGAGAGAAATGGGATTCAAATTTGTTGTGAAAAGCCTGTTCTGCTTATTTGGAGCCCAAGGACTGACTGTGTTCTTGGATGATATTCAGTGGTGTCCACCAACTGAAATGTCGTTATTCCGCGAATTAACCACTTTTACGAATGAAAAATACGCCGGCGATATTCACATTACTGTGGTTTGTGCGTCTACTCCAGACAATACGCAAAGGATTACCAGCTTGGTCGAACTGGCGAATGATCTGAATCTGAGATATGTTGAAGTGTCCCTTTCTCCACTCAACTTCCCCGCAGTGAGAGAAATTGTCAATGATACACTATGTGCGTCTACAAGAGGCAAGAAAGGGAGCATAAGTTTTGGTGGAAAGAGAGGATCTGAATCAAGGTCATCTTTCACAAAACCAAGAAATGGAAGTAATCCTCAACCACCTGGAATATCGCAAAATACTGGTACACCAATAGAGCAGCAACTTGCTGCACACACTCCCGTTGACCCGCAAGTCGAATCGTTATCTGAAATCGTTCATCAGATCACCAATGGCAACCCGCTCTTTGTGACGCTTTTATTGAAATATTTATATTATGAGCAGTATCTGTATTTCGATAACCCGGGGAGCAGGCTTGTTGGAGGGAAATGGAAAGTGGATTTTGACAGATTAAACGTTTCTGTATTACCAAAGACAATTACAGACGTGGTCATTCTGATGCTTGATCGACTTCCTGAAAATTCGGTCAAAATTTTACGGTACGCAGCATGTATTTGCTCCAACACTTTCACACTCGAAGATTTGGCAGTGGGTGCTGACGTTTCTTTCTCAGAGGCTGCGTCGGCTTTGCATCATGCATTGGACCTTCAACTCATTCTTCCAATTACTATTCATTATAAATTCCCATTTTTGGATCCTGTTGGTTCAACGAGCATTGAATTGTATGATGATGAAGTTCGAAAAGTGGCAGCAGCTTCGACCTATAGGTTTTTCCATGATTTGGTTCAGCAGGCAGTTTATTCTAGATTAGCAGAGAAGGAAGCTTTGGAGGTTCATCGGCTAATTGGGTTACGTTTACTGGGTCCAGACCACAAGAAGCCACGGTCCACGCATAAGGTTATTGAAATTGCCAATCAGTTGAAGAATGCTGTTCCAATTGTTAAGGAACCAGAAAAACCAGTGTACATTGAACTCAATGTTAGAGCTGGAAACGCCGTTTACGGAATGTCTGATTTTGATATGGCATATAGCTATTTCGACACTGCGAGGAGCTTACTACCGTCAGACTATCGTGTTTCAGCACCGCAGCTTTCCAAGGAGATCTTCTTCAACTTGATTGAGCTGCAATACAATCGCAAAAATTATAATGATTGTTTGCAACTAATTGAGATTGTGTTTTTCGAATTCCCAGCAAACCTTGATCAAGCGTCATTGTTACGGATTAAAGCCAAGGCATTATACGGGCTTAACAGAACCGAAGATGCCATTAGTACAGGGATCAGAGCACTAAAGTTACTTGGAATAGATATTGAAGAAAGTGAAGACTGGAACAGAGAATACCATGAGAAACTGAAACCACGGATTCCAACGTCGGTTTCAGAAATCCGAGAATTGGTGAATCTACGAGCAACCGATGACCTTCGCTATCTTTTGGTCCACGAGGTTGTGTCGATTATTACAATCCCAGTTATCCTTTCGTCAAGGAATCACTTGTTCCGCTCATTGGTTTATACTGCTGTCCTGGCGTTTGTAGATCACGGATCATCTGCATCATGCTCGTTCAGTTTACTTTCATTGGCCTCTATTTTCCAGCGTGATGGTGGTAGTGCCAACTTGACAAGGGCATATGAGTATTCAAAGCTGGCAATTGTGACACTTGAGTGTGACACTGCTGTTGGCTTGGATTTTGGCATTAACATTTATGAATATTATGCACTCACTCTTGCCATCTATTTTGAACCGTTGTCAGAAGTTATCAGGTGAGTGTTGATTGATTGGTTTCTCCGTATTTTCGTTCCACTAACAAGGAAACTAGGTATTACGATATTGTATTGTCATCGGGCCAAACTTTTGAAGACCACTGTGGAATGCTGTCGCTATCATAGTAAGTTTAGCGCAAGGTTTATTTTTTCTACATTTGCTAACTATTTTTTCAAGTGATTTACGACCGTTATGCAAATTTCTTGCTGGGGAGCCGCTCCAACGAGTTTTTGATTACTTCAAAGCTATAAGGCCTGTTAGTCTTCAAAAAGGAGATGAAACAGGTATTCTTTGGATCAAGTTGCATACACAAGGAATGTGTAATATGATGGGAGATGGAGATAGTGACCCGTCTAACTTGGAAGGTGTCTATTTCGGTGATCGGACTGTGGTAAAGAAGGTGTTGGACAGTCCATCAGCTGAATTGAAATATGCATATTACGTTTTGAAATTGGTTTTGGCAGTTATTCATCGGTATAGGTATGTTGCTGCAGAGATTATCTGCCGCGATCTTCCAAAACTCATTTCACAAGTTCCGGTTACTGTGTACCATGTAATGGTTACGTTTTACGGGGCACTTGCCATCAGCGACAAGGTTACTAGGACTGATGCTGAATGTGAGCTATTGAATGGGTTTGTTCAAGATTTACAAGACTGGTCAAGAACCTGTCCGAGCATGTTTTTACACAAGCATTTACTCTTAAAGGCTGAGCTTGAGAAAGAGTACACGAATACCATGATCACGTTGGACACGTATGAAGACGCGATCCGAGGAGCGTTGGCTGAAGGGTTTATCCAAGAAGCGGCAATCATTAATGAGAGATGTGGTGAATTCTTACAGGCCCACTCAAAACAACGAAGTCTGATTTATCTTCGTGAAGCCTGTCGCCTGTACACATTATGGGGCGCTCAAAAGAAAGTTGCCTATCTCACCACTAGGTATCCAGATTTGTTAGGAGCAAATTATGATATTCCACGATTGAATAATTTGTCCTCAACAGATTTGGCAAACCTTCGGCCAGGGTTGCGGCATCAGACATCATTAACGTCGAATAATGTGCTGGTTCAAAACTCTTCACCGCTACGATGGATTCTATCGAATCTATTCCGTGAAGACAGTGTAGACGAGACAATGCAAGCTGGAGAGGGCGATGGTAGCAATGGTGGTATCCCTGACAACCTTTCCAACGTTGCCATCCGAGATGATCAGACACCATCATCCAACCAGGGCCCGCGGCCAGGAGAACAACAAGACTTAGAATTGAAGACTGCCCTTCAAGCTTGCTTGGACATTTCGGAGTCCATTGATATGAATTCGATCACCGTCAAGCTGATTGAAAGTGTGATGAAAACTTCAGGTGCAGATTATTGCGTCTACGTGTCATTAGATGAAGATGGAGAGTTGTATGTGGATTCGGTTGGCGTCTTGAATGGAATCAAGATTATTAATCACGAGCCATTATTTGTCAAGACTGATGTTGCGCCTCTTAATGTTGTGCAACAGGTTGTGAGCACTGGGTCGTCGGTGGTAAGAAGTTCGGATGTGAAGCGATTTGATACGGTTTATGGCAGAGATCATTATTTCAATACGAGACGGTCGCAATCAGTTCTCTGTATGCCAATCCAAAACCAAATCAAGGTCATTGGTGCGTTGTATTTGGAACATCAGAGTTTACCCACGGTGTTTTCTCTGCCTCGAATTGAACTGATTGGACTTCTTTGCACACAGGCCGCCGTTTCCATTGAAAAAGCCAGACTGTATTATCAAATGGACCTTGCAAAGAAGACAGCTGAAGAGGCCACTGCCGAAAAGGCAAGTTTCCTTGCCAACATGTCGCATGAAATTCGAACACCGTTCAATGCTCTGCTCTCCTGTTCCATTTTCCTCTTGGACACGGATCTGAGTGAGATGCAGCGTGAATATGTCGAGACGATACGAAGTTCGGCAGCGGTGACCTTGAACATTATTGATGCCATTTTGGCGTTTTCCAAGATTGAACATGGCTCCATCACGCTGGACAACTCGCCATTCTCCTTGAGAGAATGTGTCGAAAGTGCAGTTCAATTGGTCGCCGAACCGGCTGCTACAAAGGACCTAGAGTTGGTTCACCTGAACAAATGCGGCGAGATTGACACGATTTATGGAGATGTGACCAGGGTCCGACAAATCATCATCAATTTGGTGGGCAATGCCGTCAAGTTCACTTCCAAAGGTCACATTGTAGTTGAGACTACGTGCGAAAAAGTGTCCTCGGATAACCGATATGAGTTTGAAATATCCGTGATTGACACTGGTATTGGCATTCCAAAGGGCGCACGAAGCAAGATCTTTAGAGCGTTCAGTCAAGTTGACGGGTCGTCGAGACGAAAGTTTGGCGGATCCGGGTTGGGACTAGCAATTTCCAAGAAGCTCGCCGAATTGATGGGTGGTAACTTGACGTTTGATAGCAAAGAAGGAGAAGGAACCACGTTTTGGTTTAATTTGATTGCCATGGCCCAGCGGCCGTCCACACAAGACGTGCGAATGTATCGGGGCAAGCGGTGTCTGATTTCAGACCATCACCAAACTGCCAAAGAATCGTTACAAACAGAATTGGGACGGCTTGGATTTGAAGTTGACCATTGCAGCTCCAGCCAGGAGGCAGAAAACATTGTCAAGGAGAAAGCACCAGATTATTACACGCTGGTGTTTATGGATTCCAAGCTGATGGACGCTGATGCATGTGTAGAATGCGCCAACATTAAGAAGTATTCGCCGGGGTCGCAAGTGATTTATATGACCATCTTTGGATCCTCAATCCCGGACAGCACTGAGGAAAAGGGCATTTCTGCAATTCTGATGAGACCAGTGCAGCGTTCACGCTTGAACCAGATTATTCGGAAGGTGCTGCATTCGTCGTTCAACTTGCAAAACCAGGTCAAGTCTGCTGCGACAACGTTCGACAAAGGCATGATTCAGTCGCTGGCGGTGCGACACCCACTCAAGATTCTACTGGCCGAAGACAACATTCTGAACACCAAGGTTGCGCTGCAGCACTTGAAGCGAATGGGATACGATGCTGACCACGCCAAGGACGGCGTTGAGGTCCTGGAGATGTGTGACCGGGAGGTGCGAGAGGGCAGACCCATGTATGATTGCATTTTGATGGACATTCAAATGCCCAAGAAGGACGGCATTGCGGCCGCTATGGACCTTCGCCAGAAATACGACGAGCGCCATCGGCCGTCCATCATCGCGCTCACCGCCAATGCGGCGGGGGAGGACCGCCAGGACTGTCTCAATGCCGGCATGGTCAATTACATGGCCAAACCGATCCTTCCAACAGACTTTGCAGCAGTGTTAATGGGCGTCAAGCCATTGAAGGAGCGACAGAAAAACTAACCCCACGTAATGAAATGAACTTGTAATATTTAATGAATCGGTGAACGCCCTTTCGGCGGCGTTTTTGTAATGTTGAACAAACCGTGAATATCTGTCGGCATCTTTCCATCTGGGATCTCTGGGCCTGCGTATGCCCTGCGGGCGGCCTTCTTTTCTAGAAAAGAAGCAAAAGCACTGATCAATGGCCTCGCAGAGCTACCTTTTTTGCTTCTTTTCGGAGAAAAAAGAAGCCGCCGGAGGCTACTCAATCCCCGGAGGGTTAATATGCTCTGGGAACAGCTCTCTTTTCCCGAAAAGAGGCAAAAGCGTTCTCAATAATGGCCGAAATTCTTGACGCCAGCCAATTTTGGGAGCGGACAGACATCACTTTATATACTTTACTGCAGCAAGCGCCCAACGGTGATTTGAGCCATATTACCCAATCGGGAAACCGCGCCGAACTGACAGGTCAGATATTATTTAATGATGCGTTTCTAGTCCTGCGGGGTGATAGAGGGGCATAGAAGAGTCGCGATTGCTGTCGCCACTATTATATATAGAAGCAGTAGCGCCTCAAATATACGCCTATCTATACTAAGAACAGCCATAACCGTCTCCACTGCTTTTGCGTCTTTCACAGAAAAGAAGGTCTCCAGCAGAAATCTTGCTCACACAGCTCCCTTCCATCTACACAGCTTCCTCACTCCTCATTCCCTCTAACGACAGCCATTGCTAACGCCACACCATACGATACCGTACCCCTACTACCCTAGCTACCAACTCTGCGGCCCCAGGGGTAGGCGAAATCCGCAGCCGCACGTACCAGACGCGCAAATACGGGGCGCGTTTTGGCGAGAGAGTTGGGGATCGGTGCGCGCGAATCTTTCACGTGTGTCTCTTGGGACTTTTTTTTTTTTCTTGTTGTGTTTAGGGCGGGAGAAGGAGGGCAGATAGGGAGAGATGAGTTGGAGTTGTTTTTTGCCGTGTTGCAGGGCTGTCCACAAAACACAGGAATTATCTATCTTTGACAACAAGGTAGCGCAGGACGTGGCAGAACGCATCAGCACAACGATACGAGCGTAGAGAGAGATACAAGAGTAAGTAGCGACAAGCGAGAGCGGGAGCGAGCGCGGGAGTGCTGACGATGTTGCCCCTTAAACAGGATGCAAACCATAAAGTGCGTTGTAGTTGGCGACGGTGCGGTAGGAAAGGTGAGTGGGGTTCTATTTTTGAGTGTGCACACACAGACGCTGACGGATACGTAGACATGCCTGCTCATTTCGTATACGACCAACAAGTTCCCCAGCGAGTACGTGCCGACGGTGTTTGACAACTATGCGGTCACGGTGATGATTGGAGACGAGCCATACACCCTGGGCCTGTTCGACACGGCGGGCCAGGAGGACTACGACCGCCTGCGACCGCTGTCGTACCCGCAGACGGACGTGTTTCTGGTCTGCTTCAGCGTGACCTCGCCAGCCAGCTTTGAGAACGTGCGGGAGAAGTGGCTGCCCGAAGTGCATCATCATTGTCCGGGCGTGCCATGCCTGATTGTGGGCACCCAGGTCGACCTGAGAGACGACTCGGCCATCATCGACAAGCTCGCCAACCAGCGTCTAAGGCCCGTCACCCACGACGCCGGCGAGCGGCTGGCCAAGGACGTTGGGGCCGTCAAGTACGTAGAGTGTTCCGCATTGACCCAGAAGGGCCTCAAGAACGTGTTTGACGAGGCCATCGTGGCGGCGTTGGAGCCGCCCGTCATCAAGAAGAGCAAAAAGTGTCTTGTACTATGAGGCGAACGAACTACCACCAGGCATAGATAATAGCAATCATAATTATTACTAGTATTCGCGTACCAGTGCTCTTTTTCTCCGGCGGGGTGTGTTGCCTCCGGCGGCTTCTTTTTTCTCCGAAAAGAAGCAAAAAAGGTAGCTCTGCGAGGCGCTCTGTCGCCGCAAATGAGGCAGTCTTGAAGCGAGCCGCACTGAGAGAGAAAGTGTGTGTGGTCTGGTGTTCGGGGTCGCCATGCCCGTGAGTAGAGAGCAAGAAAGGAAAAAAGGGCGCGGAGAAGAGAACCGGAAGTGTGTCTTTATAGATCTCCCTCGATCTAAGCGCCCACAGCTCGGCCTTCCTATTTCGGACGCGCCGCACGGCACACTCACATCTCCTCTAAGCGCCAATGGGTGATCCCATCACATCACGTATTGAGCTAAGCGCTGGCGTCGAGCACCCATTAGAGAGGCCCGTTTTCTCCAAAATGAAGCAAAAAAGGTATCCGACTGACCGGTGCTTTTGCTTCTTTTCTAGAAAAGAAGGCCGCCCGCAGGGCATACCAACTCCCAGTGGTCCTAGGGGGAGGTGGCTGCCTTCGGCGACTTCTTTTTTCTCCGAAAAGAAGCAAAAAAGGTAGTTCTGCGAAGCTCAATGGGCAGTGCTTTTGCTTCTTTTCTAGAAAAGAGGGCTGCCCGCAGGGCATACGCTTCCCCAGAGGTCCTAGAGCGCAGGTGGGGTGGGTGATAGTGCCGCGGTTAACTTCTGCGACACCAATGACACACTTTATCTTTGCGGCCTCTGGGAATCTGCCAAATAGTCCTAGCCACGGCAACACTTTTGGTTCTTTTCTGGAAAAGAACAGCTACTAGGAGGAGCTCGATGTGGACGCGCGACAATTGCTGCAATTGAGGGGGTTCGACATCGTCCAGAGCCATCAAAGGACTTTTCTGACCCTTCAAACAGATAACGCAGTACAAACCCCAGACACTTGCGCATTTATATCCGATCAGCGAGAGCTCGCCATTGGCACCGGCGCTCAGCCGTGCAAAAAATGCGGTGATGATGAGAATTACGAAGAAGGTGGCGGAACGCGCGCGAGGGACGCGAAGGGCAGGATTATTTTTCAACACCAAACGGACCAGAGGGCAGGAGAGCATTCACTAACAAGAAGAGATGTCACAGGTCTACTCGTCAGCACGGTCGGACACGCTGTTTTTGAGCGGGGAGAAGATCTCAGGGGACGACATCCGGAACCAGAACGTGCTTGCATGCCAGGCGATTGCCAATGTGGTCAAATCGTCGTTGGGCCCCGTTGGGCTGGACAAGATGATGGTGGACGATATTGGGGACGTGACGGTGACGAACGACGGGGCCACGATTCTGTCGCTGCTCGATGTGGAGCATCCAGCGGGGAAGATTCTCGTTGAATTGGCGCAACAGCAGGACAGAGAAGTCGGGGACGGTACCACGTCTGTCGTGATTGTGGCCGCCGAGTTGTTACGCAGAGCGAACGAACTGGTCAAGAACAAGATCCATCCTACCACCATCATCACTGGATACCGTCTCGCGCTGAAGGAGGCCGTCAAGTACATCAACGAGGTGATGAGCGTGAGCTCGGAGACGCTGGGCAAGGAGAGTCTGATCAACATTGCCAAAACGTCCATGTCGTCCAAGATCATTGGGTCCGACTCGGACTTCTTTTCGCAGATGGTCGTGGACGCGATTCTGGCGGTTAAAACGTCCAACTCCAAGGGCGAGACCAAGTATCCAGTCAAGGCGGTCAACATCCTCAAGGCGAACGGCAAGTCGTCCAAAGAATCGGTCCTGGTTAAGGGCTATGCGCTCAACTGCACCGTGGCCAGTCAGGCCATGAAGACCCACATCTCCAACGCGAAGATTGCCATGTTGGACATGAACCTGCAAAAGGCTCGGATGGCCCTGGGCGTCAATGTGCTCATTGACGATCCTGAGCAGCTCGAAGCCATCCGAGACCGCGAATACGGAATCATCAAGGACCAGATCAACAAAATCATAGCCGCTGGCGCCAACGTTGTCCTCACTACAAAGGGCATTGACGACCTCTGTCTCAAACTCTTTGTCGAGGCCGGCGTCATGGCCGTCAGACGATGCAAGAAGGAGGACCTTCGAAGAATAGCCCGCGCCACCGGCGCCACCATGGTGTCCAACCTGTCCAACCTCGAAGGCGAGGAAGTGTTTGAGTCATCCTACCTCGGCCAGGCCGAGGAGGTCGTCCAGGAACGAATCTCCGACGACGAATGTATTCTGATCAAGGGCACCAAGGTCCACTCTGCATCCTCCATCATTCTTCGCGGCTCCAACGAATATCAGCTGGACGAGATGGAACGGTCCGTGCACGACTCTTTGTCTGTTGTCAAGCGAACACTCGAGTCGGGCGCCATTGTGCCCGGCGGCGGTGCGGTCGAGACGGCGCTGAACATTTATCTGGAGAACTTTGCCACGTCCTTGGGCTCCCGTGAGCAACTGGCCATCGCCGAGTTTGCAAACTCTCTCCTGATCATCCCCAAGACGCTGGCGGTGAACGCGGCAAAGGACTCGTCTGATCTGGTGGCCAAGCTGCGATCGTATCATGCTGCGTCCCAGTCGGCCACCCCAAGCGATACCAAGCGACGAGGCTACAAGAACACTGGGTTGGATCTAATCAACGGCAAGGTCGTTGACGAACTCAAGGTCGGCACCCTCGAGCCAACCATGAGCAAGATCAAGTCGCTCAAGAGTGCCGTTGAAGCATGCATCGCCATCCTCAGAATTGATACCATGATCAAGGTGGATCCGGAAGAGCAGAAGGAGGATCCTCACGGCCATTAATGTATAGAAAAAATATATATCCGTAATTGTTTGTCTGTTTTTCACGTCGCTTGGGGGTCTGTGGCCTCCGGCGGCTTCTTTTTTCTCCGAAAAGAAGCAAAAAAGGTAGTTCTGGGAAGCTCAATGAGCAGTGCTTTTGCTTCTTTTCTAGAAAAGAAGGCCGCCCGCAGGGCACACTAACCCCCAGTGGTCGTAGGGAGGGTTGTGTTGTCTCCGGCCAGTCCGGCGGCTTCTTTTTTCTCCGAAAAGAAGCAAAAAAAAGGTAGCTCTGAGAAGCTGGGCAGTGCTTTTGCTTCTTTTGTAGAAAGATGACCGCCCGCAACGAATACTTGTTCCAGAGGTATGTAAAAACTCGCAGCCACCAATCAGCAAACCGTCAATTGTCGTGCTTATTTGCGAACCAAACGACGGGTATGCACAAATATGCAGCGTCACAATGTGTCCATGAGGATTATACGATAGATACGTCTGTTTTACCGCATCATATGCAGACAAAAGCGCACACACTACGTCTCCTGCATAGGGCTGCAGAAGACGCATAGAAGTTTCGATGTGCAGTGGCTCTATGGAGGACGAAAGCCAGCACACCCAGCGTTCGCACGGACCTCAATTGGCCCCAATTAGATCCAATCCATCTATATCAATCCGCGATATATACATGCTTCTATTTAGCGACAACTGGTTGGCTTGGCTAGCACTGGCGCTATCCGCCGAGAAAAGCCAGCCTCATCCTGTGTGGCGTGTGCGGCTTGGTCGGCGTTCCGGCGTTATCAGAGATTTCCAATATACGACGGATACGACTGCAGGTTCGCTAGCGTTCATTTGCAAATATCATACCATCTGAAGGACTCAAACGCGAGCAAAACAATGTCGGATAGAAAGGATAGTTGCTCCTCTATGAAGAGCGACGAGTTCCTCAAGGTGCCGGATCCCCAGGGACGACGGTTCTCGGGTGGTTCGACGTCGACGGCTGGCTCTGACAGCGAGTCTACCACCCCCAGTAACACAAGCAACAATGTTACCAGTGCGACCCCGAAAGTGAAGAAGGAAGAGGATGGAACGACCAAGAAGCGTCGCCCACATTCAAAATCGCGGAGGGGCTGTCTTACGTGTAAAAAACGACGGGTCAAGTGCGACGAGACTCATCCAATCTGCAACAATTGTCAGCATATGGGGATTGAATGCTCGTTTAATGTAGCCAACGCTGCTGCGGCCAATGCCAATTCGCAGTCCGCAGCTGGTGCGATTAACCGGGGTTCGTTGAACATGATGGACATTCGGCTCTTTTATCACTACACAAAGGAAGGCTACAAGACAATTGTCAACTCTGGAATCCAGAACGACAAAATCTGGGGGACTGATGTTCCAATGCTCGCATTCGATTACCCTTTTTTGATGCATTCTATCCTCATGTTCTCTGCGACTCATCTATCGAGAACCCATCGCGGCATCCCCGATAACGTCATCACAGTCCACCGTGGAGACGCTCTGCGGTTGCTACGGGAAGAAGTGCGGAGGGTTGATGAGCAGAATCTAGATGCGTTAGTTGCGGCATCAATTCTGTTGATCCTAGACTCCCTGGCAAATGCCTCTACCCCAGACACTACTAGTATCAAGTCTCTCCCAGCCTCTGCATGGTTACATCATGTTCGCGGGGCGGCAACGATACTGCTGTCTGTATGTCCGTTGCCTCCCAATTCACGGTTCTACATGCTGGTTAATGTGGAGTTGAGTGACTTGGCAGAGCCCGGGGCCCTACCACCTGCTCCTGTTGACGGGGTTTCCAACCTACAATGCTTCGACGAGGACTTGTCAGACCTTTATCCTGTCCATTATTCGTCGCCATACTTTCCAACACTGGCGTATTTGGATAAGATCTTTCACCAGCGGTACAAGTCTGACTTTATTCTCCGAGTCTTTGCTTTCCCGGCGTTACTAGATCGCAAGTTGCTTGACATGCTCATAAAGGGTGATGAATGGACAAAACGCATCATCAAGGTGTATTATAGGCTGGTCCGATCATTTACGGCAGAAATGAAAGAATCAGTATGGTTCTTGGAAGGGGTTGCGAAAGTATTACCGATTGACATGGACACCGAGTATGGCGGCCTCGGCTTCATTACCTCTGCGTTACCAGTGGCCACGTCTCTGGAGAAAATCCTCGAAGGGTTCGATGCCAGTATTCTTGCTGGAATGAACGTGGCCTCGGATATGAACTTGGGCGCCGCAGGTGGAGAATTGGGTAATCGATATGAAGCAGCAGGACTGACTGAAATTGCAAAGGAAATTACAACCCCAAGCACACTCCCAGATATCCAAGAAGACAGAGATATATTTGACGTCTATAATACATAGGGATGTTGTCGTCCCCGAGTTCGACCCCGCGCCGCTGCAAGTTTTGAAGGAGGAAAAAAAATTCCCAAGCCGCACAGAACAATCTAGAAAGATACAGCTCGTCTGATATATAATAAGGGCCAGAAGCGGACCCAACCACCACCAAACATTTTGAGCACACTCTCTTCACGCACAGCACACAACTACTACTACTACTAACGCAAAACATGGTCCTTCACAATCCCAACAACTGGCACTGGGTTGACAAGAACTGTCTTCCATGGGCGCAAACCTATTTTCGCGAGAACTTGATTGGTTTGAAAGCTCGAGACGGTGAGACCGAAGCCGAAATCACCGGAGTCAAGAGCTGCGACGGGGATGTTGATGTGAATCAACGAAAGGGCAAGGTCATTTCCCTCTTTGACATCAACATGGTCCTCGAGTATTCTGGCAAGGCTAAGGATGCTGATGATGTTACTGGTGTTATTAGCATTCCAGAGATTTCGTATGATTCCGACGAGGATGACTATGAATTTCGTATTTCTATCAATTCCGAGAATTCTGCCAAGGAGCCAGTCAAAGCCCTCATCCGTAAGCAGCTTGTGCCGCAATTGAGAAAGGCCATTGCCAAGTTTGGTCCAGACCTTATCACTACCCACGGTAAGGATATCCAACATGAAGGTCAGGGATTCACTTCGAAGACGGAGCTTCCATCTCCGGCCACATCTGGTACATCTGGTAATGCTGAAAAGAAATCGGAAGTTGTCGGAACTGCTGCATATAACACTACTAATTTGAAGTTGGAGCCAGTGTTCTCTGCTCCAGCAGCTCAATTGTACGAGGCGTTTTTGAAGCCAGACATGGTTGCTGCTTGGACTCGTTCCAAGCCTGACATTTCCCCTGAGGTTGGTAAGGAGTATTCTCTGTTCAATGGTAACGTTAGTGGGAAAATCCTCTCTCTTGAAGAGGGCAAGAATATCACCATGACTTGGAGGTTGAGAGATTGGAAGGAGGGCCACTTCGCCAAAATGTCCCTGGACTTTGTCCAAGGTGCCGGTGAGACTAGTATCAAGGTCAACTGGTCTGGTATTCCAATTGGACAAGAGGAAATCGTTCAAAACAACTTTGAGGAGTACTATGTTAAAAGTATTAAGCTCACATTCGGGTTTGGCACCGTTCTGTAGGAAGAGTTTGTGTAAATATATTATAAATTATGAATGTATACGAGAGAGATAATAATAAGTTAAGGGGACGATGGTTCTGATGAAGGCGGTGCGGGTCTGCCGAATCCTTCAGGAACGCCCTTTGCGTGGCGGAATGTGGTTGAGGGTATTGTATAGAGGCCACCGCCAAAAGTTGTGTTCCAGTAGAGTCCATTCTCCCGCACCATCTTAATAATTTGATATGCCTGGAGAGAAGCATATGGCATACCACTGACGGGGTCGATGTATTTCGCCGGCTTGCCAGTGACCACACAGAGACGATTCTTTTGCTGTGGAGTCGGCAATTTTGGAGGGAAAACTGCTTGGGATCCGAGGAGAAGCTTTCTGGTTCGCAACTTTGTATAATCAGTGTCATCCGGGAAATCAACCATTGAGATTGTTGTTTTGGTTCGACAGGCCCAAGGGCCCTCTACATCTGGCAATGTGGAGTCCGGAGGGAGATCATCGTTTCTAAACTTTTTGATTGGCTTTTTCTCGTCCTCCTCCGGTCCCCCGGATTTTTCGGCTCGCCGTGATTCTTCAGATCCTTCTTCAGGTTCCTTTTTGATTTTGGGTTGAAGATCCTCCGCATTATCTTCTACTTTTTCCGCAGCTTTGTTATCCGTATCTTTTGGGTCTTCTTCGTGATTGATATCGTCAGCGCCATCCTTTGTCTCTGGCGATTTGGGTTTTTCATTATCATCATGTATAATATCTTTTTCAACCGCTTCGTCAACCGGTTGTTTATCATCAGCTTTAGTTTCATTAGCATCGGTCATTTCCACGTCGGCGTCCTGCTCCTCATTTTGTACAGGCTTTGGTTCAACGTTAGTTTCCTCTTGTTCCTTACCCCCCTCAGTCACAGTTGTGCCGTTTTGGTCCGTTTGTCCAGACTCATCCTTTTTCGGCTGTTCAGCTTCGGGGGTAGCAAAAACATCCTCCTTTTGTTCTTCACCAGTTGTTTTTCGCTCCGGCTCTGGTGTTGCAAAAACGTCTTCGTCCTGCGGTTTCGCTGAAGTCTCTTCTGAATTCTCTGGCTTGCTTTCGGAGTCGTCAATTACCTGAATTTTTTCACCTCCTTCCTGCACTTCAACTGTTGGCTCCTCCTTCGACTCAGTATCATCCTTTTTGCCCTCTTCACCACCATTGATACTGTTCACGCTCTGCTCCCTCTTAATCTCATCTTCAATTCGCGTCTTAATGGTATCAAATTTGGGTCGCACAAAGATTCTTCGTGGTGGTACTAGCTTTGTCGTGCTTACATGCCTGATAACTGAGGTCATTTGCGGACGCTTCGCCAACATTGCAGCTCGCTGGCGCTGTTTCCTAGCTTCCTCCATTTCAAAAAACATGTTCAGCGAGGCAGTGTTCTTTTGCTCGGTGATTTTGGCCTCTTGCAATCTCTCTTCTTGTGTCATTGATTTCACAACCTTTTTCTTGCGAACAAGTAGATGTGCATTGGATGCTCGCCTTGCTTCAGACTCCTGGAGCCGCTGAATCACGTCCTGCGTATTTTTCACAGCAGCCGACCGCTTGGATACTCGTCTATCCCCAGCTAACAAATCCGCAGCAGTATGTCGTGGACGCGCCTTTTTCGGTGCACTTTCTCCTGTAGGCTTTGATTGCTTGATTTCAAACATTTTCCGCTTCTTCTTTTCTGTCTCTTTACGCTTCTGCTCCCTCTGTTGCTTCAACAATTCCCGTTCACCGGCGTTTTCATCTTCTTCAGGCTCGTCTTCCGATTCACTGGAAGAGCTAAAGTTTTCATCGTCTTCTTCTCCGCCTTCTCCGCCTTCTTCAACTGTGGGCTTCTGTGCTGGGGGCTTTGGCTTCGGCTTAGTCTTCGTCTCGTCATCCCCTTCATCTTCACCACCTTCCTCATCTTCGTTATCTTCTTCCTCTTCGTCTTCATCCTCGTCTTCCTCTTGGTTTTCTTCGAATTCCTCGTCATCCTCGAACTCTTTGAAAATCAGTTCCTCGTCGTCCAGTGGATCTTCCGCATTCAACAGACTCTGTAGCCGGTTACCGGCATTGCTACGGCGAGCTCTAGTAGCCACCAATCCGTCCTCCATGGTGAGTTTGTATGTAGGAATAAAAGTGGTGAAGCTCAGTTGGGAGTGAGTAGTATTATCGGGCCGGCAGGGGATTATTTACGGCCTTAGGGAAAAGTCGGCCGAGAGTTTCTGTTACAACCCAATAAACCATGTCCCTCGGCCCTAGAATTCTTCGACGATGGAACAGCTCCACCTCGTCGAGTGAGCTGAGTCACTTTGCTCAATTGGCATCAAGCTGGTGGGATGTCCAAGGTCCGCAGAGAATTCTTCACAAGATGAACTTGCTGCGAGTGGATTATATCCAATCTACCTTTAGAGATTCGGCCAAGAATTTGCCAGGATACTCGCTAGATTTGTTGCCTGAAGAGGCCAAAGCCAAGTTTGCGTCAACTCTTGCTCCGATCCAACGGGACCTCAAGGTGATGGATGTTGGATGTGGTGGGGGAATCATGTCCGAATCTCTGGCCCGGCTGAACTTTACAAAATCAGTTCTTGGAATTGACCTTTCACCGGATGTTTTGGAAGTTGCAAAGGACCACAAAAAGCAGGATCCTGCACTTGAATCAAAACTGACCTATCAGTTGTCCGAACTCGGTGAAGTCAACGACAAGTTCGACATGATCACAATGTTCGAACTGTTAGAACATGTCTCCAGCCCATCGGATATGCTCAGAATGGCAATCGATCGCTTGAATCCAGGTGGATGGCTCTTCCTCTCCACAATTAACCGTACACCAGTCTCATATTTTACAACTATTTTTATGGGAGAGGATGTGCTGCGGATCGTCCCGAAGGGCACGCACACATGGTCCAAGTACATTAACGAAAGCGAGCTACGGGAATGGGTTGTGGAGCAGCCTGATGTGCAGCTTGTCAGGTCAGATGGCTGTATCTACGTCCCAGGGTGTGGTTGGAAACTAACTAAGGATAACTCAATTGGTAACTATTTCATGGCATTGAGAAAGCAATAAATTATTACTCACCTATCAAAAGAGTCCGGCGGAGCTATTTGGACCTCCAAAATGCGTATATGTCACGAGGGCTGCCTTCTTTCCGTCAAAGAAGCGAAAGCGCCATATAGCCTCGCCGTAGCTGATACGAGTGTGCGGCGCGCCCCAAACAGGAAGTAGCGCTGACAGCGCTTATTCCCCCAGAAAACTATAAAAGGAAGGGGTTCCCTGCTTTACCTCACCATCTATTAATATCCACATAGTTCACGGTCTGCATTACACGTAGACACACACGGCCAATGCTTCCAGCAGTCACTTCCTATACGTTGTACTGATCGCACACTATACTGACGGCGCTCCACCATGGGCTGGCTTTTTTACTTCCTTCGTAACAAACGGCGATTGGAGACCATCTTTGTTCCGGAAAGAAGCAAAAATGCGCTATTACTCGTGTCATAAATAAATTATTAACATACTTACTGGGCGGTCTCTGCCTCTGGTTTGTTAGCTTCGCTGGTCTGTTCAACTGGTTCATCCACAAAAGCGGGTACGTCATCCAAATATCCTGGCGCAGATTCGCCCTCTCCATTCAGCGCCTCAAACTCCATTTCCTCGCCTAGCGCCTCCAATTCGGCATCCAATTCGGACTCATCAATGTCATCCGGAACAGCATAATTCCGCGACATTGTATCCTGCAGCTCTCGCGACATGTCCATCAGATCTTCCATTTCGTCCTGCATCGATTCAATCTTGTCAACGTTGATCTTGCCGTACTGCTTCTTGATCTCCTTGTTGGCTGTCTTCATGGCGTCTACGGTGGCCATGGTGTTTCGCAGATTGTCCGTGGTCATGACAGCCTGCTCCATATTAAACGACTGGCTCTGTAGCTGGTCCTTCTGCGCCTCTATCATTTTGCGCTGCTTCAGGAGCTTGAGGGCCTTCTGTTTCAATGCATTCTTCCCCGGGCCGTCCCGCATACGGCTCATCTTCTGCTGGTATGTGCCCAACTCGGCGTTCAGTTTTGTCAGCTTCACATCAAGACTGGCCACCCGGTTGTCTATGTTCGTCACGGCATCGTTCAACGACGGCTTGGGCGCGGTGTTCTTGCTTCCAAACAACCGGTTCATTACGTTCTGTTGAGAGATGGCAAATCCCGCTTCGCTCAACTTTATTTTATCACCGCGCGTTCTTACGCGGCCGTTCCCGATTAGGAAGGTGGAACGGGTATGCCTTCATTCAAGCGCTACGAGAGCACAGAAATACTTTTGCTTCTTTTCTGGAAAAGAAGGCCACCCGCAGGGCGTATACATCCTCCGGAGGGTTGAGTTGGCCTCCGGCGGCTTCTTTTTTTCTCCGAAAAAGAAGCAAAAAGAGGTAGCTCTGCGAGGCACAGAACGTTTTTGCTTCGTTTCTGGGAAAGAAGGCCGCCCACAAGCAAAAAACGCCGCCAATGGTTCTAACCACTAAGATATCAAGATCATGCTTGTCGTCAAACTTGGACCAGAGCCCGATTACTGTGCGGTCATGTATATTTGTCCCTATGTCTAACCAATTGGTCAATATGTTTTACTTCTTTTCTAATAAAGACGGCTGCTCGCAGGACAGCTACGTCAAATCAGTAAACTTTTCACTATTGGTCCGAACGCAGTCGAAACTTCGCCTCTGCTACACGATAATCAGCCCCTATTTCCTGTACGCCTGGAATACCTGACTGGTGATGCCCCAACCCTCATGGTCGTTTGTGCAGAATAGCACAGCCTTGAAACATTTACGGCCTGCCAATCTTCGTCAAAGGCGAGCTTCGGGCGTCCTCCCGCCACTTATGATGCGGCTTGGAGAGACTGAAAAAAGAACGTGATGCTGAAGATCGTACGAGCAAATTTTGACTGGTCCATTTGGACGGTTAGAGACGTGGCTTCAGTGTTTGCAGAACTGTATCACCAGCTGGTTCACCCCCAATGGCTCAAATCAAGGTTCGTGAACGCCCAAATTAGCCGCAAAAATGAGCTAATAATTAGTCAACTGCAAAACTGACTTTTTCGGAGTCCCCCTCTTGTCTGAAAAATTTAGTCAACGCTTAGTCAGCAGGGAAGAAGGAAGCATCGACCACTACGGTGTGGTGATGGTCACTCCTCCAAGGTTTAGGACAACCTCGGTTAGTATTTAAAGTTGGATTAAGACGTTCTTGAGCACTCTTTTTTTGATTTGTTCCGTTCTGTATATTTTGTCACTTTGTTGTTGTTGAGCATTTGGAATACCGACACAGCAAGATCAAAGAAAGATGTTTGACAGCATCCCGGAAGCACTTGAAGCATTCAAGAACGGCGAGTTTTTGGTCGTTCTGGATGACGAAAGCCGAGAGAATGAGGGGGATTTGATTATTGCGGCAGATGCCGTCACGACCGAGAAGATGGCCTTTCTGGTCAGATACTCTTCTGGGTATGTGTGTGCGCCCATGACAAATGAAATAGCAGATCGTCTGCAGCTTCCGCTAATGTCAGCTACCCGCTCAGACCGACATGGGACGGCATACACTATTAGCTGTGATTTCAAAGAAGGCACAACCACTGGTATTTCGGCCCACGATCGAGCGCTGACGGCCAGAAAGCTAGCGGATAAATCGGTTGGACCGGATGATTTCATGAAACCTGGCCACTTACTGCCATTACGTGCTGTGGATGGAGGTGTACTTGCCCGACAAGGCCATACTGAGGCAGGTGTTGAGCTGTGTAAGCTCACTGGTCAGACGCCAGTATCTGTGATCTGCGAGATTGTCAGGGACGAAGATGGCCTTATGGCCCGACGAGACGACTGTCTCAAGTTTGCCAAGGAACACAATTTGAAGGCTATTACGATTGATGATTTGTTAAAGTATCGAAAGACGGTTGTTAATGGACACTAAATGTAACTAAAAGAATATTCTTTGTTTCTTCTTTGGGCACAAACGGACGAGCTTGCGGCGCTTGCTTTTTATATGCAATTTTTGTTTTTTTTTTTTTTTTTATGAGTATGTGTCAGTTTATTTCTTCTTTTCTACTTGCTTGACTGGAACGAGACGCTCCTGTTGGCCCCAGACGAACTCTCGTTCTGGGTTACCAAAATGCTTGACGTCGTCCTCTGTGACCTTGTTACGCTTCTCTTGGAACTTGGCAACAAAGTCTTGCAAGAAAGCAATGCATTTTTGCTTCATCTCACCAGTGAGAAGCTTGCCCGATCTATAATCCTCTGCAATTTGCGCAAGTTCTTTGTCATCTTCCATCAAGAAGGAGAGATACTGGAACGACACATCGACATCAGGATTCCCTCCATATTTACGTTGTTCTTCCATTGTGACCTGTCCACCGGAGAAGGCGTACTTGTTGATTTTCTTTTGGATCTGCTTTGCAGTGTCAGTCATGAAAATGGCAGAGGTATCTGCAGAGGCAGACATCTTAGAGCTCGGGCCTTGAAGAGCTGGGAAAAACTTTGAATGAATCAAAGATGGCTTCTTGTACTTCAATTTGCTGGCCACATCTCGACACAGTCTGAAATATGGGTCTTGATCAATTGCACAAGGAATCAAGCATGGGATATCCTTCTTGTCTCCAAACAAATGTGGGAATGAGGTAGCGAAAGATGTGGCAATCTGGATCGAGCAGAAGTGAAGCTTGCCAATGCTGTCAGAATCCTGGAAGCCGAAAACCGAACGAGCGGTAGATGTGGTAATTTGTCGAGAAGTCTTGACCACGTTTTCATAAAACTTGCCGCCCATATAGTTCAAATCGGAAAAGATAAACGTCTTCTTTGGATCAAAGCCAACGGCAATAATGTCCTTGGCGTTTTGTGCAGTAAACTTCTTGACATCTTCAATGGTGAGATTTTGTTTAAACAAAAACTTTTCGTCATCAGTCATCTCAATGACAAGTGGGACGTCAAATACATCCTGTAGCCATTTTGTGAAGACAAATGGAATCATATGGCCCAAATGCATGGAATCACTGGACGGTCCTCTCCCGGTATATAAGAAAAACGGTTTGCCCTGCTCGTATCGATCTAAGATGACATCTAAGTCTCTGCCACTGAAAAACATTCCTCTTCTTAAGAGCACATGTGGCTTATGTCCAGTGACTTGTTCGAACCGAGTTAAAACTTCTTCGGAGATCTTCTTGGTCCCGAACATGGTGACCAATTTGTCATAGTCAATCCCCTGTTCCTCGCCGTCGACCACGGCACCCTCAACTTCCCATGGGGTGATTTTTTGGTCCTTGGCAGACTTTTCCTCGGAAATCTCAACTTTTTCAACTCCTTTTTGGATTTCTTCACTCATTCTGAATTAGTTATGGGGGGTTTACTTTTTGAACGAATTTTGGGGGTGTTTTTTTTCTCAACTGTTTTGGGACAGTTGGGCCGGCGCCGGCGTCGTGCGGCTGGAGTTGTGTAATAAAAGTTGGGACTGAAATTTCCACTTTTGGAATGCAGCGCGTTATTTATTAGCGCTCGTGTCAGTCCAATGTGATAAAATATAAAAGGTAATTAAATTAAAATATGGAATTGTGTCAAGAAGTTTAATCGTTTGACGCAGTATTATGCGTGTACTTTGAGTGCGTTGTTACAATGGATAAGGAGTTCAGTTCATTTTCGCTGCAAACATAGCGATAAGTATGGAAGAAAAAAATGATGTGTAGAACAAAGTGAAAACCTGGATTCCATAAAACCCTGTGGATGCATCTAGATGGCTTTTGGCGTTTCCCGCAGGATAGTATCCTTGGTCAAGCTTATACATGTACAAAATCATCCCGCCAAATACCGCTGTGGTCATGATTGTGGTTCCTAGTATAAGTGTTTGTTCAAAGTTTTGATTCTTGATATAGACTTGGAATGCAATCCCATGCAAACCAAAGTTGAATAGTGTACATAAGACTCCTAGCACAGTTCTTTTGACAAACGGGATTTTCGATCTATCGATGACAACAACTTTTTCATTCAGTTTTGTACCGGGCTCAGAATTGTCATTTATTTCCTCATTGTCACTCTCAAGCATAATACTTTCAAATTCGCATTCGGTTTCAGCTTCAGCTCCACTAACATGGCCAGATGCAATCTGTTCATTTTCGTTATCGCTTTGATCATTATCCATCACGCCAGCCTCTTCACACAGTCCTTCTTCGTCCTCGTATTCAACATCACTTTCATTTCCACCAACTAGGGTAAATTCATTCATTTCAATACCTGCATCCTCCGGTTCGGTCCCCATTTCGATATCCCCTTTTCCCCTGAGCTTGGACAACCCAAAATCGACAACCAACAGTACGCTATCGAAAGCACCCAATGAAAGAAGGATGGATACGTATTTGGGTAAATAGAAAGAATCAAAAACCCCATACTCTAATCCTCTGGTGGCAAGGCAGATTCCACAGGCAAATGTTCCGGGTAGGATGAGCAGTTTTAGAACAGAAATTCTGTCCCAAAAGACATCTGGCCTATCCATTTCCTCCATGGTAAAATACAGAAGAATTTGCAACGGGGATGGCAAAATAAAAAAAAAAAGAGAAATGACAGCATGGCCGGATCATTTTAATTTACTCTGTTCAGATCAGATCTCTCTGTTTTCACCCCAAAAAAGGATTGCGATATAATTACACACTGGACTTTGAGCAGACTTCGTATTGTGCGATGACAAACCATGAAAGCCGTTGCTTGGTGAATACATATCAGATTAAAATATCTAGTGAAACAAACAGAGTCTCCTTTCGCTACCCCATGGTGTGCCTGACGAGGTCTGATGACGTGAACAGTCTAACCCGCGGTTTTGACGTTTGCCAAGACCACCAGTGTGGCTGAAGGTGGGCATATATTTATACCCCTGGAAATCATTCCTTTTCCTTATCCACGGGAAGAACGAACTGGAAATGGGCAAATTCCCGCAAAGCTTCGGTCATGCCTATGGCAGCAAATACTCTGAAACTCTCAGGGGTGTGTTTGACTACCGTTGTTTGGACGAGCAGACCATTGCCAAAATCAGCCAAACCATCCGATCGAAGCCGCAATGGCGAGTCAAGAGTGAGGATCCAGAAATAATTGCGAAATGGAGACAGGAATTGAAGCAGCAGACTCCGGTGAAAGCACCTCACCCAGAGTTGTATTCCGACGATGAGGGCGATGAAGAAATGAAGGATGAGGTAATTGAATACGCCTTGAGCGAATTGGAGTATTACAAGTTTTTGGAGGATGTCTTGGCTGAGGGGAGATTTGTTCCTTCTGTAGTTGATGAGCACATTTATCAAGGACGGCAAGATGATTTGGAGCTTCGAGACCAATTGAGGGTACTGGTAGAGACACAATTGGAAACGATGCCAAAAGACTGGCACCCACAAGTTCCCAGTGGAGAAGACCCGGAGCAAGCTGAAAATACCGTGAAACACAGCGAAGTCTTGGACCTTGTCCACCCTTCATTGTATCCATTACAATACGGAGTGACGCCGGTTCTCCCATCAGACGCCGAAAGCATACATCCTCTGGAGCTCGGATTGGATAGGCTTGCAGAGTGCGCTCCTATCAAGGATGCACCAGAGCCCCATAAACCAAATGTTGAACATTGGGGGATTTCGGAAAACTTTCAGTGGCTGCCGTCCTTATTCAACATTTCTGCGGATGGCCAAGTTTCCGTCGGATCATACATCAACAATCTCCATCCAGTCCACAAGAAGGAATTGTATGAACCGATTGCCAGTGTTTTTGCCAAAGCCATTCCTGGAATCAACGCCTGTCTAACTATTTTCGCTACGCCCGATCGCAGACCAATTCCAAAGCTTTCCCAGTACACGTTCTATGACTATCCGCTCAGTAGCGGCGATCTGGCACAAAAACTGGGCGATGACGGTATTGATGAATTATACGAAGATGATGACCCAGACGCATACTTTCGTGCTCGCGGGAAACCGTTCCACAATAAGCCAGTGTGGAAGGGGATGGGGTCGCTAAACATTGACCGGGTAGATACTCGTGCCAGCCAACTCAAGGTGATCACCAAACTTGCCAACATCCACCTGACACCAGAGAATCCACATTATCAAGGCGGCTCCTGGCACCTCGAAGGTCAAATCAACGAGGACATCATTGCCACCGTGTTGTATTACTACGACAGTGACAACATCACTGATTCGCAATTGGCCTTCAGAAGAGCCCACCAGGACCCACCATACGAGCAGAGCGACCATTATGGTGTCCGCAAAGTTTTTGGAATCACCGGTGACGATGAAAGTTTAACCCGCACTCTGGGATCTGTTGCATGCGAGCAGGACTCAATGGTAATCTTCCCCAACTGCTTCCAGCATTGTGTGCAGCCCTTCTCGCTTGCAGACACGACCAAACCCGGTCATCGCAAGATCCTCTGCTTCTTCATTTGTGATCCCACAGACCCAAACGTTGTTGCAACCGACCGTGTGCCGGCCCAACAGCGTGAATGGTGGTCCGACGAGGTCCTCCAAACTGGTGCGTTGAACAAACTGCCTCCAGAGCTCGTTGACATCGTCATGTCCAACGTCGAGGTTCCAATGGACTTTGAGACCGCCAAGGCCGTACGCATCAAACTCATGAAGGAACGCTCTGCCACGCATTTCGACGACTACGAGCACCCGTTTGACTCTGAGTTTTCCCTCTGTGAGCATTAACTGTTCCGCTAACTAGTAAAGTTTTACTCTAATCACCAAACACGTGATGCTTGTTTTAAAAACGTCGTCCGAAAGGGTATAAGCACATTGTTACACCACACCGCCGGAGGGTTCTGGGGTGTGTAGCCTCCGGCGGCTTCTTTTTTCTCCGAAAAGAAGCAAAAAAGGTAGCTCCGCTTCGCGGAGAGATCAATTGATACAGATTGATACGAGGTTTTATTCGTCTACTCAGCGAATCTGCGCTCGGCCTCCTTCCAGTTGACCACGTTCCAGATGGCCTTGAAGTAGTCGGCCTTGACGTTCTTGTACTGCAGGTAGTAGGCGTGCTCCCAGGCGTCAATGCCGACAATTGGAATGTAGTTGCCGGTCACTGGGTCCTGGTTGGCTCTGGTGATAGTCTCAAGGGCGCCGTTCTCCTTGTTCTTGACGATCCAGGCCCAGCCCGAGCCCTGGACGCCAGCCAACTTGGTGTTCATGTTGCTGATCAAGTTGTCGAGAGAGCCAAAGTGCGAGGAGATGGCCTTGTCCAATGGGGAGCCTGCGGCTGGTGGCTCACCACCGCCTTGGGACTGTGGAGCAAGGTTCTTCCAGAAGAGCGAGTGGTTGATGTGTCCACCGCCGTGGAAGTTGATCAATGGCAACAGCTCAATTTGGGCCCGAATGTCGCCATTCTTCTCGGCCGTGGCCAGCTTCTCGCTGGCCGCGTTGTACGAGTTGACGTACGTGTTGTGGTGCTTGGAGTAGTGGAGCTCGTTAATCTGGCCAGAGATGTATGGCTCGAGAGCGCCAAAGTCGTAGTCCAGGTCGGGCAAGGTGGCCTTGCCTCTGGAGAAGACAGCGGCAGTGGAGAAGCGTGGTGCGCTTCGGCGCAAGCAATTTCGTGCAATTGAGAGGGACATTGTTTTTTGGGGGACAACAATTCGCTTTCCGCTAGGGAAATCGGCCGCCTTTTATAAACAAATGCAGAGCAGCAACTCCAGTCCCCGGAACCGGTCACAGTGCGGCGGTGGGTGACGGGCTTAGTAATGATGCTGTAACGATAGCCCTCACTTCGTATTGGGTAGAGTTGGGTGAGTTCAGGTTGTATGGCCTAGATGTGTGGTAGGACAACACGGTGAGTGGTTCTTTGGTGTAATATCGACTCCAATTGGTGTTGGTTCGCCCCAGATTGTCCTTTTTCATGTGGTCTTCTCTTATCCAAAGCCGGCGGCATAACAACAAGCCCAGCCCCCCTTTGTCAATCGTTTCCGGGTAAGCCGTCCTGTTATTTATCGTGTAAGGACAGTTGCTCGGTGGGAGACGTCACGTGAGTGGTGGAGTAGTTGCTCTGGGTCAGCAAGAGAACTGGAAGAAAGAGAGAGAGAGAGAGTCTTTCTGAAAAGAGAGTAGACAAAAGGTGAGTCCGTTTTTTTGTCTAGATGTGGAGAATTAACGCACTTTTGTAGCCTCAATTGAGACTCTCAAGGTCCGGTCCCGATCCCCAATCCACTCCTAGGAGACCTGATATATGTGCGTCATCAAAGACCAAGACCAAGGCGATGAAACGGAGTTTGAGAGCAACCGGGCTTCTAGGGTCCTATAATCGCGCCAGTATAGCATAACAGGTTCAGCCTTTCTCGGAATAATTCTGGGGCGATCCAAATTTCAGCGCGCGAAGCAGAAACGCGCTGTGAGTGAGGTAGTGACAAAAGGGGCTGACGTGTGGACTCGGACACTCCTGAAAAAGCGACACAGCTTGGACACAACATGGGACTCGATCAGCTAGTAGGAGTTGGAATGTTAGCAATTGCCACCTTGGTGTTTGTCTACTACACAACATGGACGTTTGTATTGGTGAGTTTTTGCGGCGAGCCGGACGCGGATCAGAGGCTAATCGGTCTAGCCGTTTGTTGACGAACCCAACGTTATTTATTCGCTCTTCCCGCCTAGAGAGTGGGCCATCCGGATCCCGGTCATTCTTCTGTTGTCTGCGCTGACCGTGGTGGGCACGTTCATTGGCTCGGTCATGATCAAGTCGGCCAAGAAGGAGAAGCTCAAGCAGCAGCAGAAGAAGGCCCAGTAATTTATACGTAATGCACCTTCACCCGAACACATCCAATGCCTCGCAGAGCTACCTTTTTCGCTTCTTTTCGGAGAAAAAAGAAGCCGCCGGAGGCTACGCACCCCTAGGACCCAGAAGCCTCCGGCGGTGAGGTGTGCCCTGCGGGCTGCCTTCTTTTCTAGAAAAGAAGCAAAAGCAGTGGCCAATGGCCTCGCAGAGCTACCTTTTTTGCTTCTTTTCGGAGAAAAAAGAAGCCGCCGGAGGCTACACACCCTCCGGAGAATGGTACGTCCTGGAGCAGTAACCAATGCCTCATAGCGAACCCCCTTTTGCTTTTTTCGAAGATGCGGCAAGACTGGCACGAGGCCACACCGGTGTGCATATTTTGAGGCCTCATCTGTGCCTCATTTGACGTGGAGATATAAAAACCGCAGCCTTCGCCAGTACCACCTCAGCAGCACAATGATTCCGTACAATGCGCCGTCTCCATCAGTGACTTCGTTTTTTCAGCGGAGGAGCGACATCTCCACCACACAATCCCCCAATTCAGAATACAGAAACTTTAGCATTGAGTTTGATGGCCGCGATGAACTTACCATTCAGCTCTCGCAATTGTTTTCGCAAACCACACCGCTGGAGGATCTTTTCATCCAAATCGTGAATTGTCGCTCCAAGCGTGACGTGCAGACCGTTGAGGAGTGTCTGGACAGGTTGCGCATTGGCGGCATCCGAACTTTTGATGCTGCAAAGGGCACCTACGGCCTAGTGGTGCAGGGCGCCACACCAGTTTACCCTCGTTTTTTGTCGGACGAGCAAGAGACGTGGGGATCCTCCGTGGTGGTTCTTCCTGGATGGCCACAATATCGAGCGGATCCGTCCTGCCGAAGAATGCGCCCGAGTGACTCCTTTGGCCAAACGTTCCAGCCCTTCTTGGGTCGTGCTCAGAAGATGCAGTGGTTTCCAAACCTCATTTCGCAACACGGCGTCGGAGCAGTAGATGACGGATTGAAGGCGATTGTCCGTTCATTCCTGCGCGGATCCTTTTATCTCATTGATTCCGGCATCGCCATCAAGGTGCAGGGCAGCGGTATGGGCAAGACTTTGGAAACCAGTGATTGGAACATTTCTGTGGACTCGCTGTACCAGATGCTGCTGTATGAATTGCAGAGTCAAACTGGAAACTGTCCACCCGAGACCCTAAAGGCGATATTTGTGGTGTTCGTGTTCAAGCTGTGGGTGTTTCTGCGACAGCGCAGCGACCTTCTTCGCCTACTAAACTGTCAGCCAACAGACGAGGCCTTTTCAGCCCTTTTGGCTGAGCTTGCTCAGCGATATGTGCCACAAGAGCTGCTTCTGAATGATACGAATGAGTTGACTACGCGGGACCTTTCAGAGTTCCAAAGCAACATGAGAGGAAAGGTCGACTTGGTCACAGAGGACAGAGACAGCCTTATTCAGTGCCGCTCGAAAATATCCACCGCTGCACGCGATCATGGCCGCAGATTCAGACACATTCTTGCCGCTCCGGCACTTCGCGTGATGGATTCTTTGATTGACCAGCAAAACGGTGAAGATCTGCTGGAGCACCACTGCCAGGATATCTTCGAGTCAGTCGCTTCCCTTACAAAGGACGAGGTAGACGGAGTGTTTGACTTTATAAACCCAACTGTATGTATCACTAGTGCAATGTAGAAAAGTGCTAAATTGTGTGTTTTACGGGGGTTAGTGTGCCCTGCGGGCGGCCTTCTTTTCTAGAAAAGAAGCAAAAGCACTACTCCGAAGACGCCTCAACCTCTTCGAACCACTGGGGCGTTTTGTGCCTCCTGGTGGCCTTCTTTCTAGAAAGAAAGCAAATGCGCTACGAAACTTCGCAGAACTACCTTTTTTTTTTGCTTCTTTTCGGAGAAAAAAGAAGCCGCCGGAGGCGACTCAACTCCTAGAACCCTCCAAAGCCATATCGCCAGTCTGACGACTCAAGGAATACGGAATACTCTGGCCTTGGTGAGTTACGTTTTCAAACATTGCTGGATGTTGCTTAACGCAGTTGAGCGATGTGGTTGCTATAAATTTCGTCGGACATTTATCAACGACTCACACAGACCCTGCGAGTTCCTTGTGATTTACTTTACAAGACCCAGCGTAATTCCACGCGAGTCAAAGGTAATCAGTCAGATTATCTTTTTTATTCCTGGTTGTGAGCTCAACATACGATAACAGAGTTGTTAACTTTGGGCTTAAGTTCCTTTTCCAAATTCTCAATAAAGTGCCAGCTAGAGTTTCGTTAGCATTCGATCGCGGTTTCCGTGTATCGTGGATCCAATCCAATTCGAATCTCCCAAAACATAGTGCGACTTCATCGGCGACGATCTCTTCAGTTGGCTGAAATAGTTCACTAGATTCTCAACGCGAAAGTCGATTCGCTAGTTGGTTCCAAAGTCAATTCTTCACGTGTTTCTCTATCATCAACTGAGTCAATTTCAACAGCTTGTCAACGGTTTACAGATTTCACAATCAGCATGTTCGATATCGTCAAAGTTGAATTCGGTATTTTCACAGCTTCACAGATTTCTATTTTTATATATCTATCAGCGAGTATATAAAAACGTGATTTCGTTTTTCTATGATCAGACCCGAGCTTCGATACTGTCTCAGACCGTTTTGGACTTTCGAGGGCAATTGCCAATTCGGTGTCCTTGTTGTCGACAGTAAAAGCAACGATTCTCTTCCATAAGGATTATTTTAAGTGCGGGTGTCAACTTCCCTTTATACTTAGGATAAACGGTAATAGTATCGACATCCGTAGTTTCTCTTGCTCTGACTATTTTTTGGTAAAGCATAGACTTGTAGTTGACAGGGTAGAACCGTTCTCGAAGCTTGTCACAAAACTCTTTCCAGTTGGTGAAGCCATTTCCTCTGACCATGTCCAAATACCAGTATATAGCATTTCCACGGAGATAAGCACTTGCATAGCGAACGTGTTTGTCGTGAGGAACATCGTTGAACTCCAAATAGTCTACCATTACGTAAATCCACGAATCAAGTTCTTCGGAATTAACTCTACCATAATAAATTGGCGGTTTAGGCAGTTTAAAATTCATTTTTCGGTAACAATAATAGTAAACCACAATAATAAACAGAGCAATAGTCAATAACGTAATTCAAAAATAATCAACAGACGGTAAGACAGTAAACAGTATCGGAAATCAATCCAGTCTGTCGAACAAAATTTTTTCAATCAAAATCACAAAACAATATCCAACAAAAAAAATAACCAAAAATTCAAAGTCCAATAATCAGTAATCAGTAGTAGGCACCTGCCATTAGTGAGGCTGCCACAGTAGTCGTTACGTCCTAGCGCTACCAAATGTGGTAAAATTGATCGAATCAGGATTCCAAATAGTAAACAATCCTATCCCAATTCAATAAATTCACAATACAACTAACGCTATGTACAGTTTAAAGAGAGATAGAAATATTGTCAGATATTTATACATTTTGAAAGGAGTGGCAACTGAGACAAAACGGTGGCAACGGCATTGCCGGTCAGTTTTAGTTAATCATGTCAAAATAAGCTTTCGCGAATACTCTCAATGTTGTTGTGGCAGATATATGGCGACGCAATGGCTCAGGTTCGAATTGTATGAAGAAGCGATAAAATTACTTGTTGAACGAACCAAAACACAAATAATGGAGGGATAAGCTTATCGAAGATACAGATACTGTTGGTCGGTAATACGAAGCCACCAGAGGCAAATCAATCCTCCGTTGGACTAGTGTGCCCTGCGGGCGCCTTCTTTTCGGAGAAAAAGGAAGCCGCCGGAGGCGACAAAACCTTCCGGAGAATAATTGTGCCCTGAGGGCGGCCGTCTTTTCTAGAAAAGAAGCAAAAGCACTGTCCATACTGCGCGCTACGCTTCTCCACAGACGCGGAGAGTACGTTTGCACCGGGAAAACCGCCAAAGATTAAGCAGCGATCAGAGGCTTAGGACGTAACTATCCGTCTCAAGCTCACACGGAAAAGTGGTTTGCGTCCGAAGATGACTGCGGATGTGTATGCACAAGATTAATTAGCAACGGCTCCTATCACTAGAGACCGTCCCACTGGTCCCATTGGACGCTGCATCGTACTGAGAAAGTGTCCGAAGACTGCGGCTAGTGTGTGCAGGGTGTCCTAAAGGAACAGCAGAGAGACGGGCAGCCGACTCTAGGGAGAGGAAAAGAAGGGGGAAAAGAGTGGGAATGGGTCCCTTTTTATATTCACAATTAGACGCTTATCTGCACCCCGTGAAATACTCCCTAACGGGAGGGCGGTCCGATATCGTTTACTCTGCGGGGAGGTGATGCCGATTCTCGTTCCCGGAAAAGGAAGCTGAGCGGAGACACTAGAAGCTCTGGAGGGTTAGTATGCCCTGCTGGCAGCCTTCCTTTCCAGAAAAGAAGCAAAAGCACTGATGAGCTTCGTAGAACTACCTTTTTTGCTTCTTTTCGGAGAAAAAAGAAGCCGCCGGAGGCAACCACCAACCCCCTAGAACCATTGGAGGCGTGTATGCCCTGCGGGCGGCCTTCTTTTCCAGAAAAGAAGCAAAAGCACAGGTAAGCTTCGCAGAACTACCTTTTTTGCTTCTTTTCGGAGAAAAAAGAAGCCGCCGGAGGCAACCACCAACCCCCTAGAACCATTGGAGGCGTTTATGCCCTGTGGGCGGCCTTCTTTTCCAGAAAAGAAGCAAAAGCACCGGTAAGCTTCGCAGAACTACCTTTTTTGCTTCTTTTCGGAGAAAAAAGAAGCCGCCGGAGGCAACCACCAACCCCCTAGAACCATAGGGGGCGTGTATGCCCTGTGGGCAGCCTTCTTTTTCGGAGAAGAAAAGAAGCCGCCGGCGGCTTCACCACCCCTAAAAGCCTTCGGGAGGCCTCCCTGAGCCACACACACACCCAGCTATATATAGCAGGATCAGCACGCATATACACGTCAGAAGACGAACCTGACGGCGCAGAATAATTAATATGCACACGCTCCTGCAGATTCATCCCTGAGCCTCGGCTTCTAGCTCACAGCAGCGATCCGACCGGTTGCATGTCACGGACCTCATTTCAGGGGCAGCAAGCCTCACTGCGGTGGTCACAGTACTATGACGTCGACGATGATATCAGATCGACACATCGGCATTCTATATGCACGGAAACACTTCGGCCGATTCGCCCCGGAGCCGGGCCTGTCTGGCCATGAAACAGCTGGACGGAGCCCGGACATCAAGGCCTTGCTGATGGGGGAACGAAAGGAGCTCTCTCAGAGCGAAGGATGAAACGAGGTTGACGCACTGAATCCAAATGCGGCGTGCGGCGTGGGGAAAAAAAAAAAAAAAGAAAAAAATCAACAAATCAAGCCGCACGGGGTGCGTCTAGCGGCTCACTTTTTTGCAGAGGCGCGTAGACGAACACGCGGGGGGAATGACCCCTAACCCATGACGACCTCGTCTGAACTTGTTTCGCTGCCTACGCACACTACACTCCCATAGACAATGCCGCCACAAGCTAGGCGCCCCAAGCCTAACATGAGCATCCGCCCGAATTCAATTAACAACGGAGGCCCTCCGTCTGTGTACTGGGATGCGCCCAACTCGGCGTCCTCGGGGTCGTTCATGTTCAACATTGACCAGAACAACAACAACAACAGCTGCTGCAACAATCAGGGCCAACAGGCTCCACTACCGCATGAGACGCTGCGGTCGCCCGTGTACAGCGTACCGGATCTGAACCAGATGATTCTGTCGCTCAACAAGGACTGTGGGTTTGATGCGTTCTTCAACAACCTTATAGGGATCCTGAGTGCGCATTTTGGGGCACAAAGAGTCTCCATCGCCCTGCCGAATGATCCCACCGATATCGTGAACATACCGTGGGGGCTGAAGGCGCTCTGGAACAAGGAGAGGCCGCCTCCGCTGGAGCCCCAGTTTAGCAACCAGCAGCAGTCCCACGACGACGATGCGACTCCGACAAACGGCGGTCTGGACACTCCGCAGGACTATCTTTCCGACGACTCGTGGGACACGGATTTTGAGGACGACGAGTCTGTGCCACAACAGCCAAGTCGTCCCACAATGTCCCGCACAGAGTCGTTCAAACGCAAGTTTTCTCTCAGCAGGAAGCTTTCGGCTTCCTCCAAAAAAAGACAATCTCCAAAGACATCGGCCGATACTGGTGAGTAGAACGAGTTGACACAACACTAATCGCGGTTACTAATTTATCGTCTTTTTTTTAGATCTGGCTATAAACAACAGGGAGTTTGCAAACAACATTCCACAACGCTCTATAGATCTTCAACTGCCATCGAGAAGCAGCAAGTTGTCGCAATCGTCGACCTCGGCAAACTCGGTGCAAAACAATACCCTCATCTTTGACAAGCTGCGAACGCTGGAATGGGAAAAAGACCCGCTCATCGACGTCCAGGGGATTGTAAATGTGCTGGATAGAGACGAAATCGTCACCTTGCAAAGGAAATATACTCGGCCCTTGGACGAGCAGGACAAGGTCCAGAAACATGACCAGAAACACGAACACAAACCACCACAATCAGAACAACAACAGAAACAACCCAAGCCACGCAGTTCGTGCGAATTTAACAGGGGCCCGTTGTTTTCTGACAGTGAACAAGCTACTGCATCGCCGTGGTCACGATCGCCGGCACCGTCCCCAGCAGTCCGCGAATACACCGAAAACCCATTCTTCAACCCGTCAACCGAAATGGAAAGCGCATTCGAGGACCCGGATCCCAAGAACATTACGTCCAATTCATTTTATCCGGTCGATGCCATTGGATTTGAGGATACCTATTCTATTATTCATTTACTAATCATTGTCCCCACCAGCTCATACCAGCGATCAGCCCCTATTGGCATTTTATCCTTCATGTCATCGCTGATACCGTTCCCGAGTGAGCTACGATTGGTGTTGGACAAATTTGCTCCGCATATTGCGAATTGTTTCCTGCAAGCGAGAGCGCATTCGGATCTCGCCAGCCAACTGGAAACTGCCACAACTAGAGGGTATTGCAGGAGAAATACGCCAGCAATCCTTTCGCCCAAACCGCGGCAGGGAGCAAAGGTCACATCGCCATATAACAGCCTCTCCCCATCATCCTCGACGGGTGAGGTCAACAATAATAACAATGCAAAATCCACCAGTGGCCTGGAAAAGTTGGAAAAACTGTCAAAGTTCTACTCGTCGTTGAGCGAAGACTTGATGGGCGATTCGCAGAACTCACTCGAAATATTCGCAGACGAACGGCCCCAACAAACCACACCAACTAGATACCAACAGCAGAGTGCACATGCACATGCGCACCCGCATCGACGCTTCACCCTCACCAAACACCGTGTTCGTCCGCATATCAGAAAATTTTTGCATTCATATGGGGCGTCGTTTGTCAATGAACCGGAAAAGGCGTCAAACCACTCGCCACCGTCATTTGATGGGAAACGATCTGGTGCTGCACGGTCCACACGGAGTTCAACCGAGAGCCATAGAAGGAAACTATCCGGATTTGAGCTTGCTACGCCATCCAATCGCTTGTTGAAGACAATCATCGATGCGATACCAGTGCATGTGTACACGGCAGAGCCAGTGGGCGGAGACGTTACTTGGGTGTCGAATAGAACACTGGCGTTTAGGGGCCAAACTGCTGAGGAGTTTGTAACCGACCCGGCCTCATCCATCCACCCGGACGAACGGGATGAATACATTGAGGCATGGGAGGCAGCGATTCGAAAGGGCGAGCCGCTGAGTCGCATGGTGCAGGTGAAACGGTTTGATGATAGATATAGAACATTCTTTATGCGAGCCGTGCCACTGCGTGACGAACGTGGAGTGATTACCCATTGGTTTTGCACAATGATGGATATACACAACCAAAGACAGGCGCATTTGGAGGCGGTTCAGCATGCGCATGAAACTGCTGGGGACCAAAAGTACAAGTCTCTGGCAGAGTCGACACCGATCATCGTCTTTACTACCCACCCAACGAAGGGTGTCCAGTATGCCAATAACAAGTGGTATGCGTATTCTGGGAGAACCCCGGCGGAGACGTTAGGATTCCAATACGTTCAGGCGATCCATCCCGACGATCGACAACGAGGAATGCTACCGTATAACCGGGACGGGAAGATGAACCCGGAAAAATTCCAGGGCAAGGAGTTTATGTCTGGGATTTATACGGTGGAGCTTCGAATTATGAACAAGGATGGAGAGTATCGATGGCATTTGGCCACGTTTACGTGTTCTGATAATGGGAGCCTGTTTGAGTCGGTGTGGTTTGGTACATGTACGGATATTCATGATCAAAAATTGATTCAACAAAAGCTCAAGGAGGCCAAGGATGCTGCGCAACGGACGATTGAGTCGAAAACGCAGTTCCTTTCCAACATGTCGCATGAAATTCGAACGCCGTTGATTGGGATTTCTGGGATGGTTGCGTTTTTGCTGGACACTCAGCTGACGGATGAACAGTTGGACTATTGCCACACAATCTCCAGCTCGTCG
Organism: Blastobotrys chiropterorum; assembly: GCA_030570055.1. Taxonomy (NCBI): domain Eukaryota; kingdom Fungi; phylum Ascomycota; class Dipodascomycetes; order Dipodascales; family Trichomonascaceae; genus Blastobotrys; species Blastobotrys chiropterorum. The sequence continues at coordinate 51,155 of JAJLUK010000053.1, forward strand.
GAGGCATTGCTAATGGTGATTAATGATATTCTGGACCTGTCCAAGGTTGAATCGGGCAAGATGACGCTGGCGTCGGCATGGTTCCATGTGCGGCAGCTTGTGGAAGAAGTGAACGAGCTGCTGAGTTCAATGGCGATTTCCAAAAATCTCGAGTTGAACTATATCATTGAGAATGACGTGCCAACGTGGGTGAAGGGGGATCGAATTCGGCTCCGTCAGGTCATGCTCAATATTACCGGGAATGCCATCAAGTTTACCGATGAAGGGGAGATTTTTGTGTGGTGTAAGATTGGCAAGAAGCAAAAGAAGGATCTTGCAGAGGATGAGATTATGCTGGAATTTGCCGTTACGGACACCGGAAGAGGGTTTACTGCTGAGGATGCCACACGCATGTTCCAGCCATTTTCACAAGTTCCGGATACGAATAATGTGCCCGTAGCCGGGACCGGGTTAGGGCTGGTGATTTCAAAGCAGCTGATCAATCTTCACGGGGGTGACTTGACGTGTGTTGGGGAGAAGGGCGTTGGATCAACGTTTACGTTTGATTGTAAAGTGACCTTGCCCACGGAGCATAATAAGCCCAGTGAGCAAGAAATTGCCAAGATGCGTGGAGCTCGGAGACGGAGTGGGTATGATGATTCTGTGGAGGCTCATTCGAACAAGAAGCCGCGGTTGGCCACCAATCTCAAGATTATGGTGGTGTGTCCACTGGCGTACACATTCAAGAGCATTTCGCACCACATCAAGTCCACAGTTGCGGATGCCGGCAAGTGTGACATTCGTTCGGTCAGTGGTGCGGAGGACTTGATGCGACAAGATTTCAAGGTGGCCCCACGATGGACGCACGTGGTGGTGAACCTGCTCGATGTGGAGGAGATTGTGAAGATCATTGAGTACATGTTTGAGGATGAGACGAAACGCGGGGTGGAGCTGATCATCTTGACGACGCCGATTCAACGGTCGCAAATCCTCAAGGCGATTTCATCCACCGCGGATCGTCAGCAAAAGATTACCTTCCTGCCCAAGCCATTAAAGCCGAGCCGGTATTCGGTTGTGTTTGATCCATCGTCGGAACAGGAGCAGAGTCACGACATGAAGATGCAGAACGCGCAACAAGCAATTGAGAGCCAGAAGAATGTGTTTGACGATTTATCGTCATTCGCCTATGGCAAGGGCTATCGCATCCTGCTGGCGGAGGACAATCTTGTGAACCAAAAAGTCATGTCCAAGTTTCTGGCCAAGGCCGGCTTGGACTGTGACGTTGCGGCGGATGGGGAGGTGTGCACCAAAAAGCTGTTCCAGAAGGGACCCGGGTATTATCATCTGATTCTGTGCGATCTGGACATGCCGCGAAAGGATGGTTTTGAGGCGTGTGAGGATATCCGCAAGTGGGAGAAGCAGATTGGGTCCGAGCCCATCCCCATAGTCGCATTGAGTGCGTACGTAATGTCGGACATGACGGAGAAGTGCAACTCTGCCGGGTTCAGCAGATACATTTCCAAGCCGGTGGAGTTTTCCAGTCTCAAGGATATGATTATTGAGATTTTAGACGGGGCAAAGGAGCGCCACTAATGTTGTAATCGACCCACACTTATTTATTGTATACTATAATATTTATTACTACACTGATCACGCGGGGCGGTGAACGCTACGTACCTAGCATACTCAGTGGTATCGCGGCTATACCTGAAAGCCGTCCAATGCTTTCACTAAAGAGGGCGGATTGAGTTACTTCCAACCACACCGCTGGAGGTTGTGGTCTTAGGGGGGGTGTGTCGCCTCCGGCGGCTTCTTTTTTTCTCCGAAAAAGAAGCAAAAAAAGGTAGCTCCGCTTCGCGGAGAGGCCATTGACCAAAGGCTGTCCGCAGGACATACACCCACCCCCGGAGGGTTCTCGTGGCTGCCTTCGGCGAAGCAAAAAAAGGTAGCTTCGCTGCGCGGAGAAGTGTTAACCAGTGCTTTTGCTTCTTTTCTAGAAAAGAAGGCCGCCCGCAGGGCATACATCCCTGGCGGACCCAGATGAGGCCCCTGCTAGTTAGTAGGAATAAAGCCAGTGGTGAAGGAAAGTGGCCAGAGCCGGTAGCCCTCCATCATTGGTGCACAGGGACAATAATTGGTGTCCGAAGACTGCTGCGGCTGTTTGTGCACACAATGAGGATCGCTAAAGGCTCTAGCAGTAGGAGTAGCATGGCCAGAGGAGTAGAGTGAGGATGCGAGCTAAACCGATGATCCGCCATCACAAGTGCACAGGGACAAGAATTGGTGTCCGAAGACTGTGGCGCTGTGTGTGCACAAGGTCAGGAAGACCGGTGGCCCTTATCGCTAGAGACAGTAGCGGATATCTCTCACTGGAATCATTAGACGCTGCATCGTACTGAGGAAATTGTCCGAAGACTGCGGCTAGTGTGTGCAGGATGTCCCGAGACCAGTGAGAGACGCGCCACCGTCTCTGGAGAAGAAAAAAAAAAAAAAAAAAAAAAGGAAAAGGGTGGGAAGGGGCCTCCTTTTATATTTCAAAATTAGACGCCCGTCTAAAAATAATATTTCCCAAAACGGAACACTGTTATCTTGCGCCCGTGCGGCTGTTCACTTCTCAACCGAGCTAGCGCTTACCTCGATTAGCACCCCTATCCGCCAGTGCTTTTGCTTCTTTTCTAGAAAAGAAGGCCGTCCGCAGGACATACATCCGCCCCCGGAGGGCAGCCTTCGGCGACTTCTTTTTTTCTCCGAAAAAGAAGCAAAAAAAGGTAGCTCCGCTTCGCGGAGAGGATCGACGGGGTCTTATCTATTGTATGCTCTATGCTACTAGCGTCCTCAGCGGGACTGTCTGAAGAGGGAGTTTGTGATGCGATGGATGGTATGGGCGAAGCGGGTTCGTCTGGGGGTATTGCCGTTAGAGGAGGTATTGGGCGAGTAGGACGTGGGCGTAGTGGTGGTGTTTGTGTTGTTGTCCCTGAGATCGGTGGACTCAAACAACGGCGTAGGGGTGGCAGTGGGCGTGTAGCAGGAAGCGGCGGGCGTGGACCGCTCAATGGGGTCGGCAGCGGATTGCTGCTGAGGCTGCTGGGGCGGACGGATGTCGTCATAGGACAGCTGCAGCTGCGAGGACTGCAGACGAAGCATCCTGGGCCAATGGAATGCGGTGCGGAATGCAGGGCCCGTGGAGCTGCTTTGTTTGTGTATTGTTCCCAACCAACAAAAGAAATTCGGCAGCCCGATCGGCCCTCTTTTTTGCCGTTGAGAGCACGCAGCAGCAGACACATACACACTCACATATATACAAGGGCCCATCACCACCACCACCACTGTTGGAGGAGGCAGCACAGTCATTTCTATTTATTCTTCAGCAGCACGATGGCGGACACATCAACAGAGCCCGCAGCCACCGTTGCTGCCGTCCGTCGCAGCACCAGCGAGGACTGGCAGGAGCGCGGAGCGGCCTCAGTGGTCAAGAACGAGCCGGACGAGAACGGGGTCATGACCTCTCGGGTGATCAAGAAGGGCGTCAAGGACTTTACTTTTGGCCGCACCCTCGGGGAGGGCAGCTACAGCACGGTCGTGATGGCGTCGGACCGCCAATCGCTGCGGGACTACGCCATCAAGGTTTTGGACAAGCGGCACATCATCAAGGAGAAGAAGGTCAAGTATGTCAACATTGAGAAGAACACGCTGAACCGGCTGGGCGACCATCCCGGGATCATACGCCTGTACTACACTTTCCAGGACGAGCGGTCCCTGTATTTTGTGCTGGACTTTGCGCCCAATGGGGAGCTGTTATCGCTCATTAAGCGGATGGGGTCGTTGGATGTGAACTGTAGTCGGTATTATGGGGCCCAATTGCTCGATGCCGTGGAGTACATGCACTCGAGGGGGGTGATTCATCGCGACCTCAAGCCGGAGAACATTTTGTTGGACGATAAGATGCGGATCCGCATCACCGATTTTGGCACCGCCAAGTTGTTAGAAGGCGTGGTGAATGGGGATGGGGAGCCGAATGGCGGAGCAAGTGGGGAGGAGGAGATGCGGTATCCGGACGATGTTCGGGCAAAATCCTTTGTAGGGACGGCGGAATATGTTTCTCCGGAGCTCTTGACCGATAAAGCGGTCGGGAAGGGCTGCGACATTTGGGCGTTTGGATGCATTCTCTACCAGCTCATTGCCGGTCGAGTACCATTCAAAGGATCCAATGAGTATCAGACTTTCCAGAAAATTGTCAAACTGCAATACTCTTATCCACCGGGGTTCCCCCGAGCGGTTCGCGAAGTGGTCCAACGAGTGTTGGTGCTGAATCCCAACGACAGAGCCTCCATCCGCGCCATCAAGGCCACGAGCTTCTTTCAGGACCAGGATTGGGACCTCAAGTCCGTGTGGAAGCGTCCTCCGCCTCGGCTGCAGCCATTCAAGCCCACCACATCGTCCGCCACGATGGTCACTCCTGGTCATGGCGGATTGGTTGGAGGTCCAGCGAGCGCGACTGCCAAAATGCTCCGACAGCCCCATCGCTACTTTCCTTCACCGAATCAATATGGCAATGGCTCGTCGGCCCAACAACCACCACCACCTCCTCAGCAGAGTCAGCAGCAGGCTCAACAAAAAACATCCGCCTCTGCCGCAGCAATGGCTCTAAACAAACAACACCAGCAGAATCAGCAAATTTTACAACAACAACAGCAGCAGCAGCAGCAACAGCAGCAGCAGCAGCAACAACAACAGCAACAGCAACAGCAAAACGGCGGTGCAGCGCCTCCTCGACCGCCAATGACCGGTCGACGAAAGTCCTCCCAAAACCAGGTCACGGCTCAGAAACAACATCAGCCACCCGCACAGCCACCACCGCCACTATCGCAGCCACAAACCCAGCCACCGGCATCGCCACAACAACCACAACAACAAGAGTCAACAGCAACAGCAGAACGCCAATTACACAACCTACGAATAGACACATCGGACGCCACAGTCCGACCCAAAACAGCCGGCACACAAAAGTCGCTAGAATCACGCCGGTCCTCAACCAACCTGCCACAAGCTAATAGATCCCCGGCATTAGACAAGCAACAGCAGCAGCCAACACGAAGACCGTCGGCACCACCATACAGAGCGCCCGAGGCAACGCCATTAGATGCCAAATGGGCCTCCTTCCTCACCAGCAAGGACGAGCGGGTGCTCAAGGTTGGCCCCGTCTCGGTAGTCGTCCAGGCGTCGCGCAACATGAACGGCCATCAAGAGTCAGACGAGTCGGATGGCGGCAATAGAGAGCCGGGCAAGCTGACCAAGTTCTTTGGCGGCGCCCGGAAGAAAAAGCGTCTGCTGCTGATCACGACCCATGCACGGCTGCTGATTCTGGACGAGAAGCCCCGAGTACGAGTGGAAATCCCGCTCTCGGTGCCCCAGGTCCATGTCCGCGAATACCAGCATAACCGCAAGAACAATGTCGGGTCGTTCTCGGTCGAGACCACGGCGAAGATATACACCATTGAAGACTCGCACGGCTCGTCGGAGTGGATAGCTTTTATCGAAAAGAGTAAAGATATTTATAGTCAGATCTCGTCACAGTCGCAACAGCACGCTGCCAGCACGGCCACGGCGGCAGCGCTCGCAGCCACCGCCGTCACACCCACTGGCGACCAGCAGCGGCCGATTCCTCGCCAGAGTTCCAGTTCTTCAATGTTTCTGTTGAAGAACGAGGAACGAAAGAGATCTAGACAGAGATGATACAGATATATATAATAAATTATTATGCTCCGAAAGGGCTGTGGGCCAGTGCTTTTGCTTCTTTTCTAGAAAAGAAGGCCGCCCGCAGGGCGAACCACACCGCCGGAGGGTTGGTCGCCTCCGGCGGCTTCTTTTTTCTCCGAAAAGAAGCAAAAAAAGGTAGCTCCGCTTCGCGGAGAGGCGGGCTTCGCAGCTGACGTTATAATAACTCCTCGCAGATTAAAGATGACGGCTATATTTGGCAATTAATTTAATCTAAAATAACCTGTTCGCCGATATATAAGAGGAATGCATCATCCTTCTATTCTTTCAAATACCTCCACCATGACCTTTGAAAAGGCATATTGTGGCAACAATGACCTGATGAGAGAAGTTTATTATATGGACGATGAGAAGGATGCGGAAGGCTCCGACGACAACAGCTTGAGTATAGTTTCGACAGCTAGCTCCAAAAAGATATTGAACGTTTTCCAGCTGGCTGGAATAGACCAATCTCAGGACAGCTGTCTATATTATCTCTCTCGTAGCCTGTCTTTCTGGGTTAACAGGCTTCATCAACGCACCCAACGGGATTATGATGACAGGACTTCAAAGATTGACTATTTCCATTCTATCTTTGAGTCCTCTCATCGGATGATCGACCCAAATGCATGCTCACCGGAACTAAACTGTATGGAGTTTGGTGTTCGAAGAGTTTTGCTGCGTCAAATCGAGCTCCATGTGAACCGCTTGTCAGAACAATTTACCAAACCAATGGAAAATAATGAAAAGCTTCGAAAAGTGAATAACGCCATGGCTCAGGTTTATAAGGAATTGAATCGGTTGAAAAGGCTTACTTCGGGTGGAATACCCCATATTGTGTCAATCAAAACACTTGAAAAGAGTAACTTTCGCAGTGGCACAAAACTCCCCAACCCTTTCCATGACTATCCAGTGCAGCCGGTAATCAGCACGCTCAACCAACTTGAGGAGTACTGCTTTTCCGCTGTCAAGAAACCTTATCGTGAATACAAGTGCACTATTGATAAAATACAAACGGAACGTGAATATATTCGTACATTTGGAATCGGCCAAACGTCGGAAAAATCATATCGTGATTGCACAATGGCAGATGTCAAAATAAACCATGTCCTGAAGTTCATTGCCGAGTTGAGGATGGTACTGAGCCGGATCCACTTTATGGAATACGCCATTGGCTATGTCGAGCTTTCCCAGAGAATCATCAGGCTATTCACTTATGCACGGACTTTGGTACGCGATGAGGCAGACGACATCACAGGCCGACTCAAAATGCCCGTCCTCGTCTATAAGCTTGGTGCCCTGTTGGTAGACCACTATTATTCCAAATATAAAAAGTTAGAGGCGTCATTTAATTCGACTTTTTAAAACGACAGCGTGGAAGTTTGGGGCTCCTCATCAACATCAGTATCACCACTCCCATCTTCAATAACATCTGCTGTTGGGTTTTCCATGGTCGAATTCGACGACTTGAAAAAGCTGTTCAAACTCTTATCTCGTGTGCTTTTGCGGTTGGCAAATTTTCTGCTTGTTCTTGTTTCTGTTCTTTTTGTTCTGTTTAGGCTTTTTGTTACCTGTTTTCTGCTTGTAGATGCCATATTTTGTGTAGTTTCAATTCTATTATCAGTGTCTAGCCCGCTCAATCCTGAATCGATTGATTGTTTTTTATTATTCTCCCTTTTCCGCTCAATTGACTTTCCAAAAAAGTCCTCAATCTTTGGCTTGCGTGCATGGTCGGTGAACTCGACAGCCGCCTTTCGATCGTTATAGGCCTGAATTGGGTTAGTTTTGGACTGGTTCAGAATGAATGCTGGGATAGGCTTATCTTGCACTGTGGAATGATCAGATGGGGTCTGAGGATAGGGGCTTTCCATGTTAAGGATCGCCTCATGATCTAAGAACCGCACTCTGTAATCATGATGCCACATGGAGTGGACCATATACGTCTCATTATCATCTTTGGCGTTGATGATTCGCCGAACTAAAAACATTTCACAAAACGAGTTTGCAAACCCCATCCAGCTTTTGGACGGTAGTGTCTTGTTCAGAAAGCCGTACAGCTTTCGAGCATTCGGTAGTTCAAATAAGTCCCCTATGTCGGACTGGTCCATTTCCGTGATCAATGGGTTTAAATAGTATTGCACAAGTTTCGGGTTGGGGAAAGAGTCGCTGATTTCAATTGACGGGTGTTTGGTCGAAAAGTATCCACTCTTGTTAGTTTTGAGTTCATCCCGTAGCCGGTGCAACCATTGTTTATCCGCATTCATTAGCTCATCACTGAAGCCAGTGGATTTATCTGAAATTTCTTTGGCCAACCGGATTCCGATCCCTTTCGTACCTACACCATAATCGCCTCCAATCAATAGCCCACACATAATGAATCCCATTCTATCCATGTTGGGTTTTTGCGGATCATTTTCAAGGTCAATATACCACACCCTCCGTTCTCTTGCCTTTGAGCTGTCGGTCTTGGTGTCATACATAACCACTCGAGTTGCCCCGTTCAGAAACACATCGCTATCATTCGTAAACACATAATCCACAATCCCGTCTTTTTGCAATTTTGCACATTGGGCCTCCCCTTCTCCCGGAGCCTCGACCGTTGGGATGCCTAGAAACCAACAGAGTGTTTTGAGATAATTCACCTCTCGCGGGCTGCTTTCGAAACAACTGCGGTCAATTCTCTTTTCCACGGGCTTTTCTGCTCCGTCAAACACCACAACGACTCCCACTCCTAAGCTCACAAAGGCCTTGATCTTGTTAATGGCCATTCTCACAAACTTTGCCAGGTCGGAGAATCCTTCGCTCTCCCATTGGGTCATTCTCTGGATCTGGTAAACCCACTGAAATCCATCGACTGCAATCCGCAGGTTGGTGCCATTCTGTTCAATCCACTTTTTCACAAATCCTTCCAACGCTACATAAGGTGCTGCTTAGTATTTATGAGGTGACGATTAGTCGGCAATTGTCTTACTGTCATGATGGCCAAAGCCGCCTTTTTGCAGACAACAGGTCAGGCTGGTGAACTATTAGCGATGGTACTGCGGAGGGCAGTTCTTCTTTACTCACTCGTCTATTCCCATGATGTTATCTGGAGGTTATCTGTTTATTTGTTTATGTCTGTTTGTACCTCGCCGGGGTCGGTCCCATTCTGCGGACAAAACCGGTAAAGATCGCCCAGAATGAGACTGGCTGATTATTCTCCTTCGGCGATTTGAGAATATTTGTTCGTTTATAGAATGAAGTGTGGTAGAAGGTTCGTATTTTGTTCGTCGGGTGTTCGTCGGGGGTGTGTATGTGCGTGTGTAACGGTCAAACCGATGACTAGGTGATCATATCAAGTACACATAACTAGTAACATGTACTAAAGGTGGGATTCTTCTTTTCTGAAAAAGAAGCAAAAGTACTGGCACTGGGTTGCGTCACAGCAAGCGAATTTAGGTTGGTAATCAAATTCTCTGTCATCATTACTTAAATATCATCTAACAGCAGCCTTTCCAGTTGTAATCATCTCAGGAAACATGCTAGTTATAGACAACCAGTCGCCTGTAAGAGAGCAAATCGAGCAATTACGCTGGACCAAAGACAATTTTGTTGTGTCGACCGATTCCAGCCAGCTTCCAATCTCCGAGCTAGTGGAAATATTCGATTCGGAAGAATTCTACTGGACAAATCCAATCTCGTATGAGGCCATGAAGGAGATGATTGCAAACTCGTTCACGTTTGGGCTTTATGAGCAAAGTACGGGCGCTAAATCAGACTCTCAGTTTGTTGGCATCGCTCGATGTATAACTGATTACACAACTTTTCTCTACGTGACAGATGTGTGGGTGGATCCCCCATATCAAGGACGAGGGTTGGGAAGCTGGTTAGTCAGCTGTGTGCAGGAAATCATTGAAGCCTTGCCGCATTTGCGGCGGAGCTTGCTCTTCACTGCGGATTGGGGAAGATCTGTTCCGTTTTATCAAAAGCTAATGGACATGAACCTGGTGGAACTGCGTAGAGGTGAGGGGTTGGCACTCTTGGAAAGAAAAGGCAGAGGCCATCCATCATGTGGCAAACCCGCATCCACCGTATAATTGCTTCTGTGCGTTCCTAGAGGATTATACATATCAGCAAGACAAACGTTCACATAACTAAAACAAAAGCAATTAGTTTATAACCGGCATCGACTTGGCTAGAGGGCTAAAAAGTAGTTCTGCTAGCCACTTGTCCACTGCTTTTGCTTCTTTTCTAGAAAAGAAGGCTGCCCGCAGGGCATACCAACCTCCGGAGGATTGAGTTGCCTTCGGCGACTTCTTTTTTTCTCCGAAAAAGAAGCAAAAAAAGGTAGCTCTGCGAGGCAGACGTCATAACACCAAAAAGAAAGATAAATAGTTTATAATAATGCATCAAAAGAATCGGCCTCGAGACCATCCAACCGGACGGACTTGGCGCGGCCTTCAAGAATGATCTCTGACATGACCTTACCAGTTCCAGGTGCGTTGTTGATCCCCCAGCAACTGTGGCCGGATGCTAGATATAAACCCTCAAGGTTGGTCTTCCCGATGAACGGACCCGTGTAGGACGGCTTGTCGACGATGGGCAGGTAACACGCCTGTCTGCGCAGGATTCGGCCACCCTGCAGCTCTGTCGACAGCGACGATGCGTAGTTGAACAACTCGTCGCACTTCTCCTTAATCACTTCAACGTCGTCAGTCGTTTCGGGGACGGGCGCAAGAGTGTCCCCTTCGCCACACACATAAACCTCGTCCTTCCGCGGATAGACCTCTGGGGACACAATCTTCTCTCTCGAGACCCGAAGCTCGGTGAATAATGCATTAGCCGACAGCTGCCGTGTGGGCGCAATTGTGATGGAATGGGCCCGAAGCCCGGAAATCGGGCATGATGGCAGCAGCTTGGACGTCCACGGACCCAAGGTCAGCACGATGTGATCGCCAGACATTTTTATCGGACTGTCCTTGTCTTTGGGCATATATTCCACTCCAACCACGTCCCCAGTCTCCGGGTCCGTCTCCAGCTTGGACACCTTCCCAATGACCAGGTCCACTGCGGGAGATTCGAGCGTCTTGCGCAACAGGAAATTTGTAAACCTGTACGGATGAACTTGGGCCGTAGTGTCGGGCCCGCCCAACGTGGACCAATCATGGAGCGCTTCCGGCTTGAGCCAGTCCAGATCGCTCGGAAGCCGCAGCTTCTTGGTGCTGGCATGACCAGCTTGGATGTCGCCATCAATGCCCACCGTGTTCACCCGCCGATACCCCCATTCCTTCTCGCCATTATACTCGTTGGCCAGTTCCTGATGCAGATTGAAGGACAATGGGACGATTTGCTGCGGGAACGCCCACAACGCCAGCAGCCCGCCAGCCTTGCCCGAAGCGCCGCCAGCGACTCTGCGGGCCTCAATTATGCTAATGTGATGCTTGTTTGGGTCGAACGACGGATGCTTCGACAGATAGTACGCCGTGCAGACGCCAATGATCCCCGCTCCTACGCTCGTTAGCACGGCCTGTTCAGGCGCAACTTGTACCGTCGGCTACATACCTACGATTACGATTTCCTCCTTTCGCTGCGTCATTGTGGGTGGTGTGAAGAGAAGAGTTCAAAAAAAAAAAAAATGGCAAGGAATCTCTGGTGTATTTAAAATTGGTCCCGATTCAGTTATCTTCCCAAAAGTCGGGGACCCGCCCGAAGAGCGAAGAGTGGAATGATTTTTTTGGGCGTGTGTGCTGGAGGCTGTAGCAGCGGTATGGGGAATACGCGCGGGGAAGGTAGCCGCCGTAGAGCTCTTGGGTTGCTTTTGCCACGGAAGAGGGTTCTTGGAGGGTTTGATGCGGAGTTTTGGATTCTAATGACCAAGTACATGCGATATGGCAGCGGTTATGGTGGGTGCGTGGGTATGGGTGTCGCCGTTATGTGTGGTCTTGGTTGGACCCTTAATCCTAATCGGAGGTTGACGGAGCTTCGCCGGAGAGGAGGAGAAGGAGCTATTCTTATTAGGGGGGGGGAGGCCAGTTTCAGATCCTGCATAACGAGGATTTATAGTATCAACAGCAACACGAGAAGCACAATGAGCACTACTATTAATAGGGTGATGCAGCACGAGCTCAGCGTCTCCTGGTTGTTTTTCACCACCCAATTGACCCGTTTCATGCCCCGTTTGAGTCGGTCTCCTGCCGAATCCGCCTCATGCTCAAAATCTTCAATCAGATACGACTGGTCCTCGAGTTCTCGGCTCATCACGTTTGCCTGTTGTCGCAGGTTGTTTACGGTGGAGTACACAGAGTCCAGCACAGTGTCCTGTTCTTGGATCATGTCTTGGTACATCAATTCGCCCATCTGCGATTGGCCGTTTTCTGCAGCACCCCCACTGCTCTGAGCTCCTGACGCACCATCGTCAGCATTCCAGGTGCTCGCGTCCGGATGGGTCTGCTTGACCTGGTTGATCGTCTCCTGGATGTCGCCCAATTGGCGGTTCAGCTGCGACACTTTCTTGATGCGGTCGTTCACCTCATGCTCGCTGAGGCCAAACTCGCTGGGCTTGGACTGTACTGCGCCAATGCTCTGGCTCAGATCATGGATCGTCTCAATCAGCTCCTGCGTGCTGTTGTTCACGTCAATTAGATGGTTGTTGCTTGGCTTGTTCTTGTATTGCTCCAGAAGTCGCTGTGTCTCCTCCAGCTGGCTGTGGGCGTCGTTGTATACCTGGTTGAACGGGTCCATCGCTTCTCTATCTCGTCGCTGGTGTGTGTGGTGTTCAGACCTGAGGGCCTCGGTTTGCCGCGATTTGTCCCAACGGCTGTGTCACGTCGCAGACCCCGGCGCTATCACGGTAGGGGGGGGGGGAGTGTGCCCTTCGGGCGGAGTTCTTTTCTAGAAAAGAACCAAAAGCACTGGTGAGTGGTGTGTGGGGCTGCTCGTATCCGGTTATGCATCCCAGGCTCGGTTCGGCTGTACTATCTTCCCACCCACACTATGGGCCCATTTCAACACATGCATATGCACAGGTATAATTACTACCATTTAGTCAGCCATGGGCCCATTCCTGCATATGCATTTGTACCGCTTTTTTGGTCATTTCTTGACGCAACATTATTGTACACAATCTACAAAGACTTGAGATACTGCTTGATGGTGTCCACAATGACCATGTGGTCCTGGTCCTGGCGGAGACCGGAGACCACAATGACACCAAGAATCGGCTCAACCCCGGTGACCCGGATGGGGAACCCGCCGCCATGGAACGCATAGTCCTTCTCGTCAATGTGGAACGAGCTCACCGTCTTGCCCTGCATCCGGGCCTTGCAGCCCATGTAGAAGCTGGACCGGTTGAACCGCTTCACGGTCCGTCGCTTGCGTTCAATCCAACATTCGTTGTCAATGGAGGGACCTGGCGCAGACAGCGCATGGAAGAACGTCTGGCCGTTGACTCCTGAGATGTCGACGGCCACTGGCTGCGGGAACTGCTGGGCACTGGCTCGTAGTCGACATCCCAGGTCGAACGCAACGTTCGCATTGAACTCCGGGAGAACGCATTCCTCCTCGTGTTGGTCTAAAACATTCAACTGCAGAGCCGTTAGTACAAGAACCTCCTCCCTCAGCACACGCTATCATACCTCAAAATCAATCTTGGACATTTCGCTGGTGGTTTTTCCGGACACTTCCACTTGTGCCCGCCTCCCAACGTTCTAAACACGGACCGGTGAGGGCCGCCGGTGCACCAGCCACCAACACGTGGCGGTGCGCAGCCACCCGCTTGTAGAAAGCTCTCTCGTAGACGTAGGGGGCGGGTGGTTGCCTCTGGCGGCTTCTTTTTTCTCCGAAAAGAAGCAAAAAAGGTAGCTCTGCGCGGCCACAGAATGCTTTTGCTTCTTTTCTGGAAAAGAAGGCCGCCCGCAGGGCACACCACACCGCCGGAGGCTTCTGGGCCCTAGGGGGGTGCGTAGCCTCCGGCGGCTTCTTTTTTCTCCGAAAAGAAGCAAAAAAGGTAGCTCTGCGAGGCCACAGAACGCTTTTGCTTCTTTTCTGGAAAAGAAGGCCGCCCGCAGGGCATAGGCCCCTCCGGAGGGTTCTAGTGCCTCCGGCGGCTTCTTTTTTCTCCGAAAAGAAGCAAAAAAGGTAGCTCTGCGAGGCCACAGAACGCTTTTGCTTCTTTTCTGGAAAAGAAGGCCGCCCGCAGGGCATAGGCCCCTCCGGAGGGTTCTAGTGCCTCCGGCGGCTTCTTTTTTCTCCCAAGAGAAGCAAAAAAGGTAGCTCTGCGAGGCCACAGGACCTTTTGCTCCTTTTATAGGAAGTAAGTTGCCCCTAGGGCAAACTTCTGGACCCGTCCCTGCATCGTGCACGGCTGACTGTGGTGGCAGTGGCTCGTAAGTGCGTGAACGCCCCATAAAAAAGTGGGAAATGGTCCCTTTTTATACTTGGGCTAAGCGCCAGATAAGCACCTTCCTAATTGGGACTGTCGGAGTGACCAGTAGCCTAGCCCCGCGGTCTGCCCCTCTATTACTCCGAACAGTGCTTCGCTCCTCGAATCTAGGAAAACTGCCTTCAGCGGCCACATTCCTCTAAAGACACGAGAGAGAGTAGCTCTGCGAGCCCACTGACCAGTGCTTTTGCTTCTTTTCTAGAAAAAAAGGCCGCCCGCAGGGCATACACCCCCAGTGGCCCTAGGGGGTAGTGGTTGCCTCCGGCGGCTTCTTTTTTTCTCCGAAAAAGAAGCAAAAAAAGGTAGCTCCGCTTCGCGGAGAGGTCTGTTCGCCAGGCATACTCACCCAATGATCCTGGGGCACCGCACTGTACGGCATGCTATTATATTACGAAATGTATGTACACAGGTTAAAAACGTTCCTTCTCGCGATCCGACGTCTGGATGGCGTTGACGCCCCATTCGCCGATGGCGCCAACGACCGACACCCGCCAGCCGCGGAAGAGGGTCTCGGGCTTTTCGTAGCCCATAATCACGTTCCAGAACGTGCCGACGACGCCATGATACTCCATGGGCCGGATGATGAGGCTCTCCGGGGCCAGCTGCAAACTGTCCAGATGGGCCCGACGCATGATCGTCTCCAGCGGCAGCTTGACGCCGAGCTCAAAGAGCGACGAGATGAGCGTCAGCAGACTGTACAGCGACGGCGAATTAAACTTGTCCACGCCCAGCCGGGTGTAGAGGAAGTACGGCGTGGACTTGTTGATCAGACTGGGCAGTCCGGCGTGGAGCACGGTGGGGATGAGAACGTTAGTAGGGCTCAGATAGTTGTCTGTCTGCCACAACGACGTGCGGATCGACCGCGGATAGTGTCGACCAAACGTGGTCACGGCCAGCCGGGTCCGGATCATGTCTATCGGGGAGATGATGATGGCGGTCAGGATTGTGGCCGTCAACGCCGCACCGAGCGACACTATGGGCTTTGGCGAATGCAGTACCTCGACGAAATGCGGGTCGGGGATTCCGGAGATGGACGAGAGGAAGCCCGACAGCCACGCCTCAATGGTGGAGCCCAGAGCGTCGATGATGAAGCTCGTGTTGAGGCCCCGCCACAGCCCGCGGAAGCCGTCCTTCTTGTTCAATGCAGATAAAATGTCCACAAAGTTTGTGGAGATGCTTCGAATTAGTTCTGGGTATTTCTTGCTGTGCTTCTTTGCCGGCCTTTTTTCGGGCTTTGCTTGGGGTTGGTGGTGGTTGTGACTAGCGTTCCATTCCTTGCTCAGGTCATAATCCCCAGTCACTGCCGTGAAATAGTTCACCTCCTCGTCGTCTTCTTCATCGTCCTCCTCCGACTGCTCCTCGTCCAGTATGCTCGGGGTCTGGACAATCACCTCCTCGGTGATGTTGATGCGGGGTTCGTCTTGCTCGTCGTTCCATTGGCCCACCTGCAGCAATAGTCGACTAACCTCCCAGGGCTGCGAAACAAACACTCTGCTGTACAGCCGAGCTAGAGAGAGACCAATCCCATTGATGCTGTCACCAGTGCCGCCTAGGTCCACGTCCAGATAGTCAAAGCCACCCCCTCCTGCGCCGCTGCCGCCAGACGCCACCTTTTTGGACGTCCCGTTGGACACCGCGCCGTCCCCGAATCGGATCACCTCGCTGCCCTTGACGGGCGAGTTGAACGTAGCCGGGTTGTAGTATGGCCGAAGGTTGTTTGCCATTCTGCGTAAGCGTTAGGGGAGTGTTGAAAGTCACGCTTCGCTTCTTTCGTCCCCCATCGGCCCGGCAGTACTCCCAAAGAAAAAAAAAAATTCCGGCCCTTCACAGCCGTGCCGACTTCCGATCAAACGGAGTGAGCCTCCAGCGGCGAAAAAGAGGGCCGCCCGCAGGGCATACTGATCTGCCGGAGGGGGTGTGTAGCCTCCGGCGGCTTCTTTTTTTCTCCGAAAAAGAAGCAAAAAAAGGTAGCTCTGCGAGGCCAATTCGTCACTGCTGTTGAGATTACACCACAATACTGTTCCGTTGTAAATAGAAGACGTCTATCTTATATTGAGCATTATCATCACTCCTAAATGTATTCGTATCTATAACTTCCTTACGTTCTACCAACAGCTTCTTTTCTAGAAAAAAGCTCTGCGAGACAGAACGCTTTTGCTTCTTTTCTGGAAAAGAAGGCCGCCCGCAGGGCATACTGATCCGCCGGAGGGGGTGTGTAGCCTCCGGCAGCTTCTTTTTTCCTCCGAAAAAGAAGCAAAAAAGGTAGCTCTGCGAGGCCAATTGAAGCCGGACACCTCAAATTAGGCACAGTATCGTCTTACTTTGAAGATCTCACGGTACTGTGTCGTATGAATATACGACGCCTATTGATAGTGACCATTTTATCGTCACTCCTGAATGTATTCCTACCGCTTTGCATACATTATTTCAAGCCAACGGCCCCGTTCTCCGGAAAGAAGCAAAAAACCATGGCTCTACGAGGTCAATTGACCAGTGCTTTTGCTTCTTTTCTAGAAAAGAAGGCCGCCCGCAGGGCACACCACACCGCCGGAGGCTTCTGGGCCCTAGGGGGGTGCGTAGCCTCCGGCGGCTTCTTTTTTCTCCGAAAAGAAGGCCGCCCGCAGGGCATACGCTCCTGCCTCCGATCCGACCAAACCTCGACGTGGGTGTGCGGCGGTAGACAGCCATCGGGGGATGCCGGGATTCCGGCACGGCGGGCCGTGTCTCCGACCCGACCGGCCGCTCGTGTTTCAGGACGGATGACGTCAGCAACCTCGTATTAGCAAAGAGGCCCTTTTTGTCCCAGAAGGGTTAGACGAAGAGCCTGGAAGGGCCGGATGAGTGGTTGTGGTCACTGTGGCATTGGGACGAAAGCAAACAAACATACCCAAAACTGTTAACCGTACCAGCGCTTAGCGTAATTGCTCAGAACAGAAACAAGCTGGCGCTAACTGCAACACGCACATTGTTGGTGGGCCTTGTCCACACACACTTCCACGCTTTGGACGATATTCTGCGCTTCAAACAGTCCGTCATAACGGTGACTGGGCCAGTCAGTGTTTCGGCGAGACAAAGACGCCCTTGTCGGCACATCCTCGTCTCACCCTGCCTCGTGGGATCCCACAGTTCCTTCTGGAAAGTGGCATGAACTTCGAGTCGCGGATCTGTGCAAACACGTCCAGCAATCCTCTCGGAGCGGCTGTTGGACAGCCCTATGTCAACTATTTTTAGCAGCTGCAACTCCTCCTATCATCACTGCGGAACCCAATTGCAGATCAACAGACTGGAACCGTGCCAAAAAAATGGGCTGTAGCGCCGTGTTGGAGCTGCTTCTGCCGCTCCCGCCACTACAGGGCTCGCATATGGCTGTCTCAATTCGGAAAAAAAACGAATACCAAGCTCATGCCGGAGAAACCCATCCGCTTCTATTTTGGGAAACAGCACTGTTTACGCTCTTTTGCCTCCGAGCCCTACACGGCTCGGGCCTCTGTAGGTTCCATGCAGAATCGTGTTGCAGATATGTGCCGAAGTCCCGAAAGACGGATCGACGGTTTGTCTCAGACTTATATTAAACGTTATTATGGGAGACCCCACCACTGCCTCCCCCGGATAATCAGCCACTTGCAGACACAACTGCGCTCAGCCTGGCTCGACATCTTCAGCATACCCTCACGAATCCACAGACACCCCTTTCCGCAGCCAATTCGCCCCAATCGCCACTCATTAGCCACCATCGGAGCTCCCCGACCGCACCGCAACACCTTCCTACTGTGGCTAACGCTGCCGCCATCTTGGCTCTTGGCGCCGCGCGCAGGCAGCGATCCGGACTTAGCCGTTGCCTATTCGGGTAATCGCCAGTGATGCAAAACTTGCTAAAAATAGCCAACTTCTCGACGCACCGACCTGCGCACATGACATTTGACGAGCTTGGCACTGGTCGGACCACACTATATAAAGGCCGTCGATGTGCTCTTCAATCGACCATCAACCAACTAGCTTCTCTAGCAATCACACAAAGACACTTCTGATTTCTACTCCTGCTTCTTACTACTACTACTGAAAATGACCAAGTTCTACGCTTCCTCTGCTGCAGCCCTCCTCCTCGCTGCCTCTGCTGTCGCTGAAAACCACGGTGGTGGCAGCTCTGAGACCTCCGTCATGTTCGAGACTGCCTCCCGTCTTGCTACTGCCGTCAAGGCCGCCTCTGCCTTGACCAAGAGCGACAAGGTCGACATGGACACCATGAAGAACACTTACATCTGCCCAATGGCCGACGACATCTCCGACATGGTTGAGCAAGCCCTCAAGGAGCTCGGCGACAACAACCCACAGGGCAAGGAGAACGGCATGATGAACAAGCTTGTCGGCATCAGCCACGGCGTCAAGAAGATCACCGATCAGCAAAAGATCTCCTGCGACGGCCTCGACAACTTCCAAAAGCAATCCGACAAGGTCCAGTCCAAGCTGAGAAACAGAAGACACAAGAGAGACGACGACTCTGACACTTCTGACGACGACTCCACCGACGACGACGACTACGAGTCCGACTTTGATGGTGATGAGGATGACGATGACTACAAGAAGTTTGACACCGTCGATGCCCTCTCTCTGAGCGCCAGAAAGACTCTCGGCACCCTCAAGGACGTCAGCTACGCCAAACAGCTCCCGGGCGACTTCCTCTGCGACTCCATCGACACCACCTCCAAGACCGTCAGCAAGATGTCCGACAAGATCGAATCCAGCCCATCCCACAAGGTTGAGAAGGAAGTCGACAACACTGTCAGACTCGGCCAGGAGTTCTCCAAGAGCGCCGACAGCAACAACGTCAAGTGCGACTCCCAGCTCTCCTCCCTCAACAAGGCTCTTGATTCTGCCGACAAGAAGGTTGGCGGCAGCGGCACTGGCGCCGGCTCCAGCTCCTCCAAGTCTGGCTCCTCTACTATGAGCACCAAGACCTCCTCTGCTGCATCCGGCACCTCTTCCGCCAAGGCCACCAAGACCTCTGGTGCCTCCTCCGCATCCGCCTCCCCAAGCGGCAGCAAGTCCACTGGCTCCAGCTCCGGCTCCTCTGACACCGACTCTGGTGACTCTGAATCCGCTGCTGCTGCCGACACTGCTTCCCAGGCCAACGCTGCCGGCTTTGTTGGCATCAACAAGCAGTTCGTCGGTGGTGCCTGCGCCGCTGCTGCATTGGCTTTACTCTAAGCCCTCTAACTATATATCTATTGTAAAATTATTATTATTGTATATTAAGGAATAAAACATTGTGATTGCTATACGACCCTCGCAGAGCTACCTTTTTTGCTTCTTTTCGGAGAAAAAAGTCGCCGAAGGCAATTTAACCCTCCGGAGGTGCCTATGCCCTGCGGGCAGCCTTCTTTTCTAGAAAAGAAGCAAAAGCACTGGAGCTTCGCAGAACTACCTTTTTTGCTTTTTTTCGGAGAAAAAAGAAGTCGCCGAATAGCCCTCTGTAGATGCCTATGCCCACGGGCAGCCTTCTTTTCTAGAAAAGAAGCAAAAGCACAGGCGAATTGGAACGCGTAGGGTGAAGACGTATACCGCAAGCTCAGCCGCAAGATGGTCTTAAGTGGACTATCGCATCCGCATCATCACGGAGATCCCTGCATACGGTGTGCGTGTGTGGGGCCGGATCTCGCAAAAGAAAAGAACGGCAGAGACCGCGGTGTATCCGTCGGAAGGGTCTGGGGATGGCTGTGCCTGCACTCCACAGCTGGCAGGGTCTTAGACGAAGCCAAGACAGCAGCTTTATTTCTTTTTCTTCAAAAAGAAACGTCTCCGACTTTTGATCAAGTCGTATATTCATTGTGGCGAAAATGTGGCGGTGCATACAATAGGTTTTTGTGCCAGTAGTGGCCACTCCAAATTACCCACCTTTAGTCTTCTGGGTGTCTGTATGGCCTGCTGATAGCATTCTTTTCTAAGAAAGGGGCAAAAACGCCTAATGTCTTTGCGGTGCGAGCTTTTGGCTTCTTTTTGGAACTTAATCCTCAGGAAGGGGTATGTGCCTGTGAGCAGCCTTCTTTTCTCGGAAAGAAGCAAAAACACTGGCCGATCGGCCTCGCAGAGCTACCTTTTTTGCTTCTTTTCGGAGAAAAAAGAAGCCGCCGGAGGCAACAAGTAGAAGGCTGGGTATTGTGTGTTACTACTACTCCCATAATACACATATATTGACTAATGATCGACAAACAGGCTGATACTACGCCCTTTGTTATTTGCGGAGGCAAACGGAGAGCCTCTTTTGGCGACAGTAATGTCGTTTTCCTTGCCTACGGGGAGGTCCTCTAGAACGTCGGACTCGGGAGCGAGGGAAAGGTTGCGCTTACTTCCACTGTTTGCCTTTAGTGGGGATCGCTCGGGTGAGCCTGGTGCAGCTCTGCTGCTCGTGCTACCGCTGCTTGGAAGTGAGTTGTTGTTGTTGATGATGGTCATGGTGGTCGAGCCGAGGATGCCCTTGGAGCGTTCCAGGATGGCCTGGTTGAGTCGTTGTTCAAACTTTTCAACACGTTGCTCAATCTTGGCAAACTCCTCATTTCTGACCGACAGCTCGGTCTTCATGGCCTGGATCTCTTGCGCCAGTGTATGTTTGGTCTCTTTGAGGGAATCGATCTCCTGCTGCAGACTGGACTTGAGCGTCTCCTGCTCTTCCATCTCACGCTTCTCTGCGTCTTGTTTGTCTTGTTTGAGGGCGTCCAGGCGCTCCAGAATGGTGTGGACCTGCTCGCCAAAGGAGGAAATGTCGCCATATTGGAAATCGACCAGAGAACGGACATCGGATTGGATATCGGTGATTGTTTTGGCCGCCTCGGATTGGCGGTCGGTCAGGGAGTGCAGGAATTCGTCCAGCTTGGATGAATCGGCTTTGGATTGTTCAATAAATAGGGTCCGGGAGTCTTCTTTCATGGAGTCCAGCATGGCTTGAAGCTCCTCCTTGTTGTGGATCTTGGACAAGACCTGGGATGAGAATTGTTCCATCGTGTTGTTATGCATCTGTTGGAGCGAGTCGTGGGTGATTTCTGCCTCTCTGGGTTGTGGTGTGGCGGCGGCGGTAGAATCTATATGTCCCTTTAACGTCTCAATAGCCTTTAACACTTCTTCATTGTTCTTGAGCTGGTTGAGGTCGTCCTTAGTGACGGTGGTCTGGGATAACGCGGCCGTGATGGATTCGACAGTCGGTGGTTGGGGGAACTGACGCAAGAGCTGCTCATTGTTATCCTGCAGAGACTTTGAAATGTCTATTTCATTATTGGCGGACTTGGTGGTATCTAACTTGTTGTGAATCTCCTTGAGACTGGTGTCGAGGTTTGAGATGAGGCCGAGTTGTTCAACAACTGTGGACAGTTCTTGCTGAGTATCGGTGTTCTGCTTGGAAATGGCGTCGATGAGCTTGTAGGAATCGCTGACCTTCATTTTGAGCTCAGTGCTGGACATATCCTCGTGGAGGAATTGAAGTAGCTCCACGACTTTGGCATTTTGCTCTTCAAAGAGATCAGAGAACCGCTTGATCACCTTGGGGAACTCACGATGTTCGGCCGAGCTGGAAAGAATGGAACGGAGATGGGACTCGTGGTTCTTGAGCTGACGGTTGACATCCTTGTTGGAGTCAAGAAGGGACTCTGAGATGGTGGAGATCATCTTGTTGTTCTCTTGTAGGGTGTCCAGGGTGGACCGCACATGACCCAGGTTGTCTTTAATGTTACAATCAGTGTCGTGAACTGAACGTTCAGTCTTGACAATGTGCTCCTTGAGCTGATTCAGCGCCACTGCATTGTCGCGAGAACGGTGAGCCAGACCACCAAACTCCACAAGAGCGTCATTGACGCAATCCTCGACGGACTTTGTTTGAGTCTTCAGGTCCTTGGACAGCTCCAAAAGCTCCGAGATGCGCTCATCTTGTGCACCATTAAACGTGCTCAGCGACCGAGAGTGGAAAGAGGACTTTATGGGACTACCTCGAGGGGTAGCGTTCAAACTAGGCGAATCAGGTGTAGGCATTGGAGGCGGGTTTCTGGATGGGTCGGAAGAATCCCAACTAAAATAAATAAATACTAGGTCAGCACTCACCAAATCGGGCACATTCCTGGAGATCCAACACTTACAATGGAAACTTCTTATCTTTCAGACTGGAGTTGGAGTCCTTTGAGTTCATAAACGCAGTGGGGCCGACGATAGTAGCAAGATAGGATTGGCTAGGACTAGAGAGCAGGTTGAGGCCTATATGTGAATTTGGCACGGACAATGTGGGGTCAAGTTCTCTGGAGTTCTAGAAACAAGCAATCCTAAACGGAACCGGAACGGTAGGGACAAAAAATAAAAATACTATAACAATAAAACCTCCGTGTGTCTTATTCGAATCAAGAACAAGGTTGTTTCGGGAAGGTCTTCTTCTGTGCGTTTCGCTCTTATCAATGCGGTTTTGCACCCCTCATATGACGATGCGGCAGGGCACACACTTGACTAATACGGTAACCAGCAAATAAACACCGTCGCCGGAGCAACGAAGAGAGGGAGCGGCGGTTGTACCTGTCCCTATTGGGAAGCGCGCATCATTAGGGTTTCTGTGCGATGTGACTGGCTTTAGGGTTGGGTGAAAAATTCCTGCGGGACCACAGTTACGCTTGCGCAGCCTACGTCCTACGCTCGGACGGTCCCAACCATCGAGCGTCAAATCCCCAAGCCCGACAATTTTCAACTGGATATCCAACACCACCAAATAACGACACAATGGCCAAGTTTTTGAAGTCAGGCAAAGTTGCAATCATCGTCAGAGGCAGATACGCCGGTAAGAAGGTCGTCATCGTCAAGCCACACGATGAAGGTTCCAAGAGCCACCCATTCGGTCACGCCTTGGTTGCTGGTATCGAGCGATATCCTTTGAAGGTCACCAAGAAGCACAGCGAAAAGAAGATTGCCAAGAGAACCAGAATCAAGCCATTCATCAAGGTTGTCAACTACAACCATCTCATGCCAACCCGTTACACTTTCGAACTTGACTCCTTAAAGACTGTCGTTTCCACCGAAACCTTCAAGGAACCATCCCAAAGAGAGGAGGCCAAGAAGGAAATCAAGAAGGCCTTCGAAGAAAAGCACAAGGCTGGCAAGAACCAATGGTTCTTCACCAAGCTCCACTTCTAAAAAAAAGAGTTGTATTTAATCTTAATACAGATGATGGTGTAATGTAACCACGGTTTACTGCTGCGAAGCGCACCAATCCATTACTTCCTCTTTTTCGGAGAAAAAGGGAGCTCTGTATTAACCTTTTGTGTCTCTTTCGTTGTCGAAACGGACCCAAAGCTAACAGAGCAGGATATTCACGGAGTGAATTGGTAAGAGGGTATTCCCCTTTCGCGTTATCTGCATACACATGACGGCTGTGGCTAATTTGCGGGATTTGCTTCAGAATTTTTTTTTCTTTTCCCAGTAACAAGGAAAAAAACTGTTTCAGCTCCGCCCAATATAGTGTTGATCGGCCGATCAGAGCCGTATGGTGATCATGGTCACAGTGTGATAGACAGGAGTTAGTTTGCACTGGTTTGGTGTCAACCAATTCGAGGATATGCCCTTATATCTAGTGAAATGGGGTGCGCTTTTGGTATCTGATCAAAGGGTCCTCAGGTGTGCAGTCGCAGGTAAGAACGTCTCCGTTGAGCTTCTGATGCATAGCTATGCATATGACCATACCTGAATGTGGACAAATTTAATGGGTATGCATATGCATACGCATTGAATAGCATTTATTCAGTAGGGTGGGCTGATGCCAGAAAACCAGTTTTCAAATCTTCGTTTAATGTGCATATGCATGGCAACCATACGGCATATTATTCACAGGGCATGAATTTTAGCATTGTACAGATTTATGTCATACCATATGGCCTATGCATATGTATGCATATATACGTATGCATAGGCATACAGAAATAACGGTAAAGGTCAAATTATACTACAAAATATGTGCATCTCAGTTCTTGTTCTGATAATAAACATCATAGTCACAACCATGTGGATGTTGAACACAGTATCTTGGCATCAATGGCGCAGCAGAAATACCATTGGCAACCAAGTAGTCTCTAAAGTTGAGGATTCTGCTGGTCATCTCTCTGGTACGCAGACCGCCAGTGGAGTTTTTGTTACCAGACCAGACTGATTCTCCAAGAGCAGCCACTCTAGGCCAAATCTTACCCTCGGCAACCTTATCGTCAGCCTGCTCAGCCCACAATGGAGCCTCGACACCAATAATTAATTTTTGTTCTTCCTTGGTCAGATTCGCTGTAAAGTCGTAGTCGTAAATTCTCTGCCACGATTTGTATGGATTACACCAACTACCGCCATCACCGCCGTAATTGAAATTTGGTGTGTCTGGGTCCGGGTTGGTTTGGACATTGTATCTTGGATCGTTAGCCAAGTAACCGCCAAACCCACAATCCAAGTAGAGAAAGTCAGAGGACGAGACAATGACCTGGTGACCCATTTTGACGAGTTTTTGAATGTACTCGAGACCGTTGTTCCAGTTTTGCATGATAATGTCCTTTGGAACGTTATTGGCCTTGACAGTCTCGGACAACACAACATCCTCCCACATGACCAGTTTTCTGCTCTTCTTATTCTTTTTGAAAATTGGGAGAGCCTTGTTGATCCAGTATTCCAAGACGCTATCAGCATTTCGGGAACTGTCTTCATTGAGGAATTTCTCAATCTTCTTGGAATAGTCGAAACAGCTTGGGACAAGCTCATCAGCTCCAACATGGAAGAAGTCATCGTTGAACATGTCAGACACTTCGTTGTAGACCTTTTCGACAGTCTTATACGTGTCATCATTCAAAATGTCAAGCTGATAGTTGTTGATGTTATTGGAATACTCAGAAGTGGCACAGGCCAATAGAGCAGGGTCAATATCCTTCCAGCCGGAATAGGAGTGACCTGGCATATCGATTTCTGGGTAAACTCTAACACCACGAGCCTTGCCATATTCAACGACTTTCTTAACATCGTCCTTGGAATAGACGTCCTTGGGTGAATAGGCGGATTTGGTCATCTCTGGATAAGACTCCAATTCGACTGGCCAGGATTGGGCGTCGACAAAGTGCCAATGGAGAACGTTCATTTTGGTCATGGCAAGAGCGTCAATTTGTTTCAAAATGGCGTCAACCTTGTAGTAGTTTCGTGCAGTGTCCAGGTGGATACCTCTGTGTGGGTACAGTGGCTTGTCAGCAATCGAGACTGGCTGTTCAACAATCAACCCATCTTGTCCATCAGAAATGACAATCTGTTGCAAAGTGCTGAGACCGTGAAGAGCACCCCAGACTGTCTCGGCATCAATCAAGATTTCTTCTGAACCATGAGTGATGTTGAGAGTGTAGGATTCATCAACTCCCATTTGAAGATCGGCCTTGGTATCTTTAACATTGACCTTAATGACAGAAAGAGTGGTGTCCTTGTTCTCCCGCTTATCCAGGTTCTTTGGCCGAGTAATTGGTTCGAACTCCTTTTCAACTGTGGATGGCGTGTACTTGAGGTCCCAAATTGTGTCCACAGTTCGTCTGAACGCGTCGGAAAGAACCTTATTATTCTTAGCCTTGCTGTTCAGCTTGATATCCTGAGACACTTTAAGGGGTCCACTTTCGCCCCACGTCATGGAGACTGGGGCAGGCAACGGATTCACCTTGATGCTTGCGGCATAGGCCTGACAAGCCAATGCCAGGACAGTTCCTGATAGAGCCAATTTCATTGTATTGTGGATTTAGAATGTAAATCGGTGGGGGAATATCGTTCTTTTATACTTGAGATGCGCACGTTTGATTTGCAAATTACACATTTTCGGTTGTTTCAGTCTTATGCATGTATGGCTAATTACGTCAGGAACGAGAATTCCTAGGAGGATTGTAAATTAGATCAGATTTTTGCGCGTTGTTTTGTATTAGAGAGCACGCCAGTACAGATGGAACATAATCCTGCAGTTAGTCAATATTT
Source organism: Blastobotrys chiropterorum (assembly GCA_030570055.1). Lineage (NCBI taxonomy): Eukaryota > Fungi > Ascomycota > Dipodascomycetes > Dipodascales > Trichomonascaceae > Blastobotrys > Blastobotrys chiropterorum. The sequence continues at coordinate 77,292 of JAJLUK010000053.1, forward strand.
ATCAGTCTGTATCCACTGCTAGCTTGTATTGGAGAACTTTGTTGACTTGAGTTTGCGTTCCTTACGATCAACATATACCCCACCATGTGCCTCAATAAGCGGGTGTAACGTAACGTTGATTCTTCGGCAATTTCCCCGGTCGGCGTGGGCGCCGAAAGCAGGTACGCGACAGATATGCATCCTGCCATAAGCGTACGGTCTCCACCACACTGCGGAGGATTGAATGTGAATGCGCAAAATTTGCAATTAGTTTTCATCCGTTAGTCCGACTGGTTCTGATGTTAGAATGGGTCGTTGTAACATGCCTTATGTAGAGTCGTGACTGCACTGCAGATCCGTGTCAAAAGAAATTCAGTTAGCACCAGGTTGTTGATCGAAAGTTGTATTGCGACGGGATCATTTGCACAATTGTTTTGGTCCATGTGCCCAGCAGCATATGGAATGCCTAGGTTCAAGTCGCTTTTCCGGCTTTTGAGATTATTTTGTACTCAGAATTCTCCTCATTAAGAGAAGACTTCGACTGGACCCCCACCACACCCCCGCCGTTGCCTAAAACGCCGTCTGGGGTAGGTGGGATTGAAGAAAAGAGTTGGCAATATGCATATATGCATAGAACATGTACATTCGGGACAATCTGATTACATGCATAGTGTAGCACCAGTGTTGTATAATGTTAATGTATGCTCTTGGCGGTTGAAACCAAATACAACATCACCTTGTATGACATTGAATGGTTAATGTACTTAAACCGTTGTTTCCCTGGTGATTGGTAATTATTTTGGGCGTTTGTACTATTACTGCTCTATCATGACTCATGGATGGTTTGTGCCATGTGTGCCGGGTTATGTATACGCATAGATTGGATGAGGCACAATGAATCACAGCTATGCACAGCTACGGTAAGGCATTGATTGGTTCTCATACGTGTGTCCTATATCCTGTTCAACAAGTAGTATCTGGCTTAAGACCCATCACCCCATCTGATCCGAATATGGTATATACTACTTTCCATTGAGTATGTGCATACTGGAAAGAAACATCTCAACTGGGATTATAAGCTTGTGCCATCAGCTGCCTATGGCGTGCTAGGCACACAATGTCGTTAACAGTCGAACTCTATATATTAACGCAGCGTCTAAGTTTAGCTCACGCATGCAACACATCAAGAACACATTGGGATTACTACATTAAAACTAAATGGATGCCGAATATGTGACGAAATCCACGCCATGACGCGAAACTGACAGGTACAAGAGTTGAAAAATCTGGGCCCCAGTTCTGCCAAGTAGAGAGAAATCTTCCGAGCCTCTCCTAGAACTCCTCCATCAGTCCGGGGTATTGCTGGTACCACCGACGGCTTCCTTTTTCTCCGAAGAAAACCAACGGGGAACAGTATGTGCCGACGCCTTGGTGTTTCTCTAGAAAAAAGACCATCGTACCCCACAAAGGTTTCCAAGAAGTGGAAACTTGATAACAAGTGGCATAAGCTCCCATTCAACTGTGCAAAGTTCTCGTGAATTTGCAAGTACGACCTGCCAAGAACAAGGGCCGGCGTTTTCTGTTTGGTTGCGCTCACTTGACAGATCAACAGTAACTAGCCGGAAGAACCGTACAAGTAGTCCAGCCAATCGAACGGAGGGACGGTGGTTGCTTTTACATAGAATGCAAGCGGACGAGCCATTAGCTTACGTGAATGTCGTTGTCTGAGGAACTCCCTAACTCAACTCTTTCCTACTATATAACCAATCACACGTATAAAAGCTACAACAGCAGGACTCCTCGGTGACATATTTCAAAGACTTATTCAGGTAGGCATACCAAACAACTCTATACGGGATTGGACTGCTTAGTCCGGCTGTTTGCAGACCATTCCTTGCGAAGAAAAGGCAGACATACCATACATATGAAATAGCACCTATTAACCACACTCCTATATACAAATAAAATCACAAACTAATTAGAAACCTGGCAATGCGCAACAGTAAATAAAGAGTGCTGCCTTGGGTCCAGTATTCGATTATTTCGCATGTTTGAGATTTTGTTCCCAACAGGCTTTTCCCCGATAAACATCGCCGCGCCGCCACAACATTTGCCATTATTAACAAACACACCACACACAGGTGACAAGTTTACGTGGAAATCTAAACTATTTCTCTTGGTGGTATATTTCATACATATCGACGTTAATTGTATCGGTTATTTCACATTTCGGTGGAGTACAAATAATAACGAGTAATCTGCATTCGTGCAGACGAGTGTGCTGATCAAACTTGATGTAAGTACCAGGATAAAGTTGCTGGGCCTTGATGGAATTGGCTTGCTAATGATCCCAGAAACTATTTATAACAACATTAAATATATACAAAAATGGGACATATAAAACTGAGTCCTAATATTCTACGACGGATGGCCGAAGTGGTAAGTTGTGTCTGGCGTCACTGTGACCGCAAACAAGAGTTAACACTGTATATAGCCGGATTCGCTGAAGGAGCTCATCAAGGATTTTGAAAATTGTCCACTTGAAGAGCTTGCCACAAAGCTAGATGCATTCGGAACAAAATGGGGAAGGCCTAGAGGCGACTTGTGTCCGTGGATTCCGCTTTTGGATCGATTTGATGATATTCTTCAAAAGGCCATTGAGACATATGGACTGGATGATGAGTACCCCAAACCGCTTCCAGTTAACCTCGAAGAAGAACGACTGTTAATATCAGTCTTAGAATTTACGGCATTCTTGATGGATAAATGCTCCAACAGAGGTATTTACAACAGTGTCAAAAATGTATCTTGCATGCTGAATAGCATCTCGCCCTCTGTTGTCGCATCTGCATTGAAGGTTTGCGTCAAAATCGCTCAACGGTTTGCGCAATCTCGAACCGGTAGGTCAAACGTTACTGCTATCGATGCAGATAAAATCTTCAATTTGGCCACTTTCTTGCCGTTGTCGCCATGGGAGAACCCGGGTAAGTCGGACGTCACTCTTTATAACTTTGTGGATCCGGACTATCAATGGCCGGAAAGCGCCTCGGCGTTTTCTCTGCAATATTATGTCCGATCTCAGCAACATCAGCAAGTGCCAGTGACACCTTCAAAGGGCTCCAACAGCGCCAACGCAAACGAGGCGCAAGAAGGTCTCACAACCCTTTACATCTCTTCCGCTGAGGTTAATCAACTGTCTGCTCAAGAGCTGTTGGAAAAAATCTTTGCAATCTTGCCAAAGGAATCGTGGTATTCGGCCCTCAATAAGGCCAGAGTTGCAAAAGCGTGTGTCAACACCGAACAAGGTTTATTACTTCGGAAGGAATTATGCAAAATCCAACTATCGGCTATGGGGTTTGCAGCATGCACATTTGGTGAGCCAACTGTCGAATCAAAGGTCATAAGCAAGACGCCAAACATCCTGCGTCAAGTGGCGGATTTGGTATCCCCGGATCATCCAAACACACCCATAAAGCTCCGTGTTTTGGCATTGGAAACATTGGACAACATGTGCAACCAGTTGAATAGAGTCTCGGAAATCTTGACAGCGCTTTCTGCTAATGTGAATCATGGCACTCTAATGTCTGTGATTAGAAATACAATTGCTGACCTCAAAGCTGGTGCTGAAGTAGATGAGGATTTCACCTGCTCTCTTTTTATGGTGATCCTCCAGTTAGCACAGGCTTCCAATGCTGGGTCGATTTTGGTAACAGCGGGACTCATTCCTTTGATTTTGGAAATTGTCCAGCTAGACACTCCCTATGTGAGGACTCTATCCAATGCAATTGAATTGATTGATCATATCGTGATGGATATTCCGTCAACCTTCCCAGCATTCGTCGACGCGAACGGAATTGATATTTTGATCCAGACTATCCAGAAGGAAATTGAATATGATATCGGCCCCAACATTAACGAGTCGCCCCCTGACTATTGTATTGCCGATTATAGCTTCTCATACTATCGATCGCAATGGGTCAGAGCGTTGTTAGGATTTGTTTCCAACATCCTCACTAACAACAGAACCTCGGAGAGAATTCACAACTTGGTTGATTCTCCATTGATGCAAGTTTCCTTGAAAATACTCTCTCATCCTAAAATATTGGGCTACAGAATTGTGTCTCTCGATTTCCAAATCCTCTCACTGATGCTAGAGAATGAGCCATCCTCGTTCTCCATTATGCAGGAGGCCAAGGTGATTGACACAGCCATTGAGGCGATCCCTGATCTTTTGTCAACATCAAACAATTATTACAGTCCGGTGGCGCGGTTTTTGAGTGCTCTGAGTCACAATGAAAATGGGTTGCAACTTGTCCAAGATCAGCAACTGTTGAGCATGTATTTCTCCAAATTGTCGGAAAATATTGTTCAGAACTCAAGTCTTAAAACTTTGGGAACAACTTTCGACTTGCTAACGTCTGATCACCCAGATTTACGACCAATAATGATCAAAGAAGTTCTCAAGTTGTTAGAATCAATCCCAAAGGCCTTGGAACCGATATCGAAAAGCAATCGATTTTATGCAGAATCTGAGAATGTGACTTCTCGCTCTGAAAGCTTAATCGATCCTTCGAATGACATCATGAACGTTTTATTCAACACTGTTGGCTTTTTTGAAGGCTTTTTAAAGAACCACTTGACTCGTGTGGAGTTTATCAAACAACAAGGCGTTTCTTATTTATTGGATATATTCCAACTTCCGAATTTACCTTATGAATTTGCTTATAGCCAAACAGCATTTATCCTGAGTGGAATATTGCGATCATTGTTTGATTTGGATATTAATAGCGATTATATCCAGGAGGTCATGATTGAAAAAGTTTCTAGCACGTTGGACAAATTAGAATCGTTGATTGGTGAAGTGCCTTTCGAACGCCAGATTGTTAGGGACGAAAACTCGCTGGATACAATCGTGCGACTATTAAGCCAACTCAACAGTTTCCTCTATGCATTCTACCAGATTGTATTCGTCAATCCGGGTACTGGTTATCGAATCATGTTTGTTTTGGACAAACTTGTTAATAATGCCCACTTTGATAACCGAGATGTTATATCCCGCCTTGGTGCAGTTCAGAGATGGTGCATCTGGCAGGAAGCTAGATCACTTGATGGGTTATCAGGATTATTTATCGAGGCTACGAAACCTCTTACAATGACTGGAGTCCCTCGGAACTTCCGGAGTTTATACGACAGTGACGAGTTCAAAAAGATCAAGGAGGCTGAAGATAAGCTTGAAGACTCACCATCCCCGTTCTTTGTTGGAGTAAAAGTTTTTAGGTTCTTGGCCAATGCTAATTCATTGTTGACGTCAAAGGTGCTATCGGAATTTGCTGGTGTTTGCGCGAATGACAGAGCCATGTCGTCACGAAAAAAGAATGGGCTTAAAATGGCAGAATTGATTGCATGTGTTTTGATTGGTCACTTGAAACATCGTCCTCTTCAAGAAATATCAAATGATGAATTCAGAGAAGCGAAATATCATGCCACCGTTGGCTCGTTGGTTACAATTCAAAAAGTCATGTTCAAACCATGGAATAATACATTGTCGTGTTTTTTGGGTGTATTCGTCTGCTTCAAACAACACGAAGGGTTGCAACTCATGATGGCCCTTCTCAGTTCATTATGGAATGCACCGATCGAAAATGGTGCAACCGATCCAGGTAGTTCGCTCTTGGTTGGAAGCCAAAAGGTCATTTTGGTTCTTCTCACGTTTTTTGTGTCTCACAAATCAATACTTGAGAATTCACGAATTGTATCAGCTTTGACCTCCAGAGAAGACCGCAATTCTCGTTCTTATTTCGCGCCATCACAATTTTTCGTCGAATGCAGAATTATCGTGTTGAATGCATTGCAACATCTGTGGGAATCAGATACATTAGAAGCTAAACATCCATCAGTTTCTCAAATTGCAGTAGAAATCATGTCGAAGCTTCTTAATCATACTGGTGAAGATGGTGCAAATACCAGGAGTGACAAAACTGTGTTGCCAAGAGAACTCTCATGGAAATATGTCACACCATCTGAAGACAAAGTCCGAGTCTTGTCGAGCTATTTTGCTGAGGATGACGTGAGAAATGCGCTAACCAAATCCCATGATGATGTTAGTGAGGCTCGTGATATTTTGGTTCGTCAGGATCCTGAAATGGTTGAAGACGAGCACCTTAGCCACCTTAGCAATGACGACTTTGAGATTCCGACTGGCACGGCGCCGCTTGATGAAGAAGGTAACAAGCTTGTCACTGCTGGTGATCTTAATGTTCTCAGTGATGGAGTGAAGAAGACGCTAATTGATAGATGCTTGAATCTTTTACGAGTCCACACTGACAATGTTCACTCGATTGCATCTTTAATCATCAAAGCGTTTTCCCTTCCATTCCTTAGTGGATCGAGGTATGATAGACAGAAAGAGTCATTAGCAAGTGCTCATAAGGAAGTCGTTTCAACCATTTTACAAGTTCTTTCGTCGCTAGATTACGATGACTCGTCAAACTACAAGGCTATCGGAGCAATTTTACATCTATTGGGCCTGGTTGTACAGGACTCGGGGTTCTTTGGCAATTGTTTTGGTGACCTTGCTGATTCGATTGGATTGTTCCTTTCACTTTTAAAGGTAAAGAATGCCCATGAAGCTGAATGGTATCCAAGCGTTTTGCTTATCATTGAACGACTGCTGTCCAATCTAGATGTTCCAACACCAGAGCCTCGCAAGTTTGAATCTTCTGTCCCAGAAGTGGTCAAAAGTATGATTCCCGAAGTTAACCCTGATGTGGAAAAGGAGCTATTTGATATATTAACAACTCCTGTACCTTTGAAGGATGAACTGTCTGCCCTGGGTCTTGCACGGCTCTTTGTCTTGTTTTCCAAGAAACCTGAAAGGGCTGAATTGATGATGACTAAGGGAACTACAGCCCATCTGTTAAAGTCTCTTAAGCAATTTGCTGGATGCGCCAATTATGAAAAATTGCAAACAGCGCTGTTTATTGTGTTACGGCAGTCTGTGGAAACTTACGAAATGATCCGCGAAACAATGGCAGTTGAAGTTAAGGCATGGTTTGCAAGCAGTCGAGTTGCAGATGCTTCAGTTTTCGTAAAGTCCAATTATCAGTTGGTTGCCCGTGAACCAGAAATATTCAAGGAGGTTGCTGGAGATTTGTGTACATTCCACGACCCGGCGTTATCGAATAGCAATATTTGTTTGAAATCTTATGCGGAGAAAAAGTTGAAGAGAGCTGAAACCAACGAAGAAAAGTTCCGCAAGGAGTTGAACAGATTGCAAAAAGACAATGCAGAAGAAGCCGATACAGAGGATGGGTCGAAAGAAACCAGCAAGGCCGAAGAAGTTGAGAAGGATCAAAAGTCCAAGGAATCCGGTAATGACGGTAGGGAAGACACTCCAATGGACGACGCCGTACAAGCGACATCTGGCGACGGTACATTCGCAGGTAACAATAAGATACCGGTTGTTGACAAGCCCTCTGGTGTTATTAAATTGTTGCTTTCAGAATTGTTTGCATTTAGAAAGGAAGATATATTCACCGTTCCGGAAAGATCAGAAGAATCATTACAAAAGGCCACGGCTTCGAAAGAGAAGGCGGAATTCAAACCATCAGAACATCCTAACTACATGTTCTGTTGCACTATTTTGCATTCGTTGATTGAGTTACTCAGTTCTTACAATAAGTGCAAGCTCGAGTTTTTGAATTTCTCCAAGAAGGATATTGGTAATAAACAAAATAATAATGGGAACAAGGTTTCGTTTGATTCTCCAACGCCTCTGAAGCCACGCTCATTTGCGCTTAATGTGTTTTTGCATGAATTCCTGCCAACTGGAGTATTAAGTGAATCGTCGCACATGGTATATCAAGAATGGTATACTGTCTCAACTTTGGCCAGTACTGTCTTGATGAACCTCTTAACTGCTACTACCGAAAAAGGGAAGAAGTCCAAGTTTAGCCTGGAGGTTCAAAACGATCCTACTCTGGCCTTTATCAGGAAATTTTCGCTGGATGCTTTTGCAAAAGCGTTGAGAGAGGTGCACCTGTCTAACGAATCGGTCGATTGGCGGTATAGTCTTTTGGCGAATTTGTCCGAGCTATGCCATAGACTTTTGGCGTCCCGGAATGGATTTTCTTCAATGGGCTCCAATGGTGATCATGTCGGTGACGGTGCTGCAATTGCCAAAATCATGTACGACAAGAAGTTTGCTACAATTTTCACCACTAATATTGGGCAGCTTGACTTGAATTATCCATTCGCGAAGAAGGTTGTGAAGTTGAGCTTGAGATTCTTGAATAAGCTTTCCAGACTTGCGTTGGACATTTCAGAGGAATTGGAGAATGAGAATAGAGAAGAAGAAGCCGAAGAAGATATCATTTCAGACTCTGATGATAATAGAGAAGATACACCAGATTTATTCCGGAACTCCACTTTGGGAATGTTTGAGGTGGGAGAGAATATGTATGATAATGAAGAAGAGCTGGAAGATGAAGAAGATAGCGAACTTCAAGAAGATGAGGACGAAATCGAATATGACGACCACGACGAGATTCTTTCAGATGTTGATGATGGCGGCAGTGAAGACAGCATGGAAGAGGACACTATTCAGTATAATGACGGAGAAGATGACGATGAAGGCGACTCTGACGATAGCGATGAGGACGGAGATGAGGCGATGAATGTAAGTGGTTATTAGTTTTTTTAAGGTTCCATTATGCTAACCGCATTAACAGGTTGAGGTCATTGTCGAAAGCCAGGATGAAGATGAAGATATGGATGAGGATGATAGTGAAGATGACGGTTATGGAGAGGTTGAAACTGGCAGTGAATGGGAATCTTACGATGAACCGGATGAAGAAGAAGAGGAAGAAGAAGAAAACATTATCGAGTCAATTGCTAGAAATGCAGATGATGGGGTGCCAAACCTGCAAGAACTCCCGACTGGAGGTACTTCAACTGGCACACCAGGTATCCTTCAAGGTGATCATATACTTGCCGGTGACGAGGACGTTGATGTAATGTACTCACAAAGAACACCCGGACCGGACGAAGAAGAAGAATCTAGTGATGAGGAAGACAACAACACGGAAGATGATTTCCCTGTAGACCCATTTGATGAAATTGGTCAACCAATCTCTCGATTTGGTAAGTGTGCGAAATTTACTTCGCTTGAGAATACAATACTAACATATTTAGGTCGGATTCAATTAGAACGTCCTTCGATGGGCACCTCATTTGGAGGCCATGTTCATGGTGAATCAGTTTCGAACCCGTTGCTTTCTCAGCCAAGAAGAACTCAGCAACAACGCCCAATTACAATTCAAATCGGTAGAGGCGGACATGGCATCCACCGACCAGACGGAATCAGTGCCATCACCCAAATGGTGGATGGCGCATCTGAGGATCCAAGACTTGGTGGTGGTTCGTTGATAAATGACGTTTTGGATCATTTTAGCTCTGTTTTGGGTAATGACGGAATTATGGCTAATAATGACGAACTTGGTTTCCACGATATTGAGAGTATGCTTCGCCGCGATTTTGGTCTTCACGGATCAGGACGGCGATCTGAAAGCGCCTTCTCCTCTGTTCAACGAGTATCCACTATTTCAACTAATGGTAGATGGCAAGAGGCAGCATTGATGTTTGGTGTTTACAACCGGGCGGAAGTTCACTGCCGTGTTCTCGATGCTATCTATAATCGTATGATTGATTATGCGAGGGAACAAAAAGAAAAATTGGATAAAGTTGAAGAAGAAGTGAACAGTCTTGAGAGCCAGGTTAAGGAAATTCTTATTGAACAAAATAGAAAGCGTGTGGAAAAGCGCGAAGAGGAGGCTCGAAAGCGTCGAGAGGCAGAAGAGGCTGCTGCCGCTGAAGCAGCTGCAAGGGAAGCAGAAGCGCGTGAACGAGGAGAACAGCAAGAAGCATCGGGCGAAGAAGGCGACGTGCCAATGGGAGGCGGTGAAGGAGATTCCAGCGAACGAGTTCTCGTCCGAATTGGCGATCGCGATGTTGATGTTACTGGTATGGGTATCGACCCCGAGTTCTTGGAAGCTCTTCCAGCTGATATCAGGGAGGAAGCGTTTACCCAACATCTTCGAGAGATGAGATCGTCCAGAAATGACACGTCGAGTCGAGAAATTGCGCCTGAGTTTTTGGAAGCTTTACCGGACAACATTAGACAAGAGTTGTTGGCGCAAGAAGCCTTAGAAGGTCGAAACCAGATTCCTATGAGAGGGATGAGTGGCGACGAGGAAGCCGATAGAGGTCCAGTGGACATGGACTTGGCTAGTTTCCTAGCAACCCTTGATCCTGGTCTTCGTCAAACTCTCCTGCTGGAACAGGATGATTTGTCATTATCATCCTTGCCTCCAGAAATTGCTGAAGAAGCACGACAATTGAGAAACAGGACAGTTGCTCAATTTAATGGTGGCGGAGAAGAAGGAGGTGCACCTCCTTCTGGCACAGGTGGTCCGTTGTATCGTACAATTCGCCATGGAGATGTCAGACGACAATTCTTCCCGCCTTTTGGTGCTGATGAGGATGATGAAGAGGGCGAAGAAGGCGGGTCTGGCCTTTACGTTGACGCGCCTAGCATGAGCAGTGCAAAACCGCCTTCCAAGAAACATGTTGCTGCTGCAGCGATGCATTTGGTTGATAAAGCTGGCGTGGCAGCATTAGTAAGACTGCTGTATTTACCACAAAATCGACATCAGTTGGGGTATCTGAACGACCTTTTGGTGAGTTTGTGCAGTAATAAGCAAAATCGTCTTGACATTTTGAACATGGTGCTTCACATTTTGCAAGACGGCTCTGGAGACCGACATTCCTTGGAAAAGGGATTTACTCAAACCACAAACAGGGCTAAACCAGGATTTAATACGCCTGCAAAAGGCAATACTCCAAACAAGCCGGTGATGTCTTCGTCGTCAAAACTTTCGATGGACTCTGTGGTTTTGAGTCAAGATATTTCACCAGTTACCGTCATGCAACAGGCGATTGAAACGCTAGAAGCATTAGTTGCCAATAGCGGCAACGTCAAATACTTTTTCGTTATTGAACATGAACATCCAGTTGGAATGAAGAGGAACAAGTATAAAGGCAAAGGGAAGGAAAAGGAACGAGAGGTTCCAAAAGAGTCAAAATACCCTATCAACTTGCTGCTTACCATGCTTGACCGTCCTGCAATTAGAGATAACAATTCTACCATGGAGTTGTACTCTGCGTTGCTTCATGAAGTTACCAGATCTCTACCGGCAATGCTGAAGAGTGCAGAAGAGAGCAAGAAGAAGGATGAAGAAGAAAGGAAAGGTGGCGAGGAAGGTGAAGAGAGCGCGAAGGACGAAAAAATGGAAGGTGTCGAACAACCGGAGGGTGAAGAGGAAGCCGAGGGCAAGCCATCACAGAATAAAAAGACTGACAGCTCTTCCAAGTCCAAAAAGCATCACAAGCTAATTGATCCACCATACATTCCAGAATATAACCTACGAAGGATTTCTCAAATTATATCTGCTAAGGAGTGCAGTAGCAAGACGTTCCAACAAATCTTATCGGTCATGCAATTCCTGTCGGCAATGCCTGGTGTGAAGTCATTCTTTGGGAATGAACTGTTGCAGAGTGCCATGCACCTTGGTCCAATTATCATCTCTGACCTCAAGGAGTTGTTGGAACATGTCAGAGTTGCACAAAAGGGATCAGACCTTCAGGGACAATCGCTGGCCAAGTTTTCTTCTGGAAGCTCTGATCAAGCCAAGTTGCTACGCATTTTGACTGCTATCGACTACCTGTTTGACACATCTCGTGGTGAACATGGTGAGAAGGGCAAGAACGAAGATGGTGCCGCATACTTGAAGTCTTTGTACGAAAGTATGACGTTCGGGCCATTGTGGGGATCTCTGAGCGACTGTCTACTTTTAATCCAAGATCGACAAGATATGATTCATGTGGCTACTGCGTTGTTGCCATTAATCGAATCATTGATGGTTATCTGCAAGCATAGTCGTGTTAAGGAAGTGCAATTGCGAGACCAAGTCAAATATGAGGCAAAGAAGAATGATATTGCAAATGAACCATTGGAAAGCCTGTTTTTCACTTTCACTGATGAACACCGAAAGATTCTCAACCAAATAATCCGAAACAACCCACAGTTGATGATTGGTTCGTTCAGTATTTTGGTGAAGAATCCAAAGTCCTTGGAATTTGACAATAAGAGAAAGTATTTCTACAGGAGGATCTACCCACAGTCAGACCATGGCGCACAGTCGATTTCGCTTAGTGTGCGAAGAGACCAAGTGTTTTTGGACTCTTATAAAGCGCTCTACTTCAAGTCTGCTGATGAGATTAAACGATCTCGACTGAACATTCGATTCCAGGGAGAAGAAGGTGTTGATGCCGGTGGCGTAACAAGAGAATGGTTTCAAGTGTTGTCGCGTCAAATCTTCAATCCTGATTATGCATTGTTTTCACCGGTTGCATCTGATAGAACCACGTTCCATCCAAACAGAACCTCATGGGTGAATCCAGAACACTTGTCATTCTTCAAGTTTATTGGGCGAATCATTGGCAAGGCGATTTATGATTTGCGTGTTTTGGATTGCCACTTTAGCAGAGCAGTTTACAAGAAGATCCTCGGAAAGGCCGTCTCGATCAAGGATATGGAAACCTTGGATCTGGACTATTACAAGTCGTTAGTGTGGATGCTTGAGAATGATATCACGGATATTATCACGGAAACATTTTCGATTGAGGCTGAGGATTATGGCGAACGGAAGGTTATCGACTTGAAGCCTGGCGGAAGAGATATTCCAGTCACCGATGACAACAAGCGGGAATATGTCAATCTTGTTGTTGATTATAAGCTGCTACGAAGTGTTCAGGACCAAATGACTCATTTCCTTGAGGGTAAGTGTTTTCTGCTAAAACGTTTTATCATCATTATACTAACAATTTTTTTTAGGATTCCACGATATCATTCCAAAGGAGGTTGTGGCAATTTTCGATGAACAGGAGTTGGAGCTACTCATCTCGGGCATGCCAGATATTGATTTGGATGACTGGAGAAACAACACTGAATATCACAACTACAGCGGTTCGTCACCACAAATCAAGTGGTTCTGGAGAGCAGTGCGATCGTTTGATGCCGAAGAAAAAGCCAAGCTGCTGCAGTTTGTCACCGGTACGTCCAAGGTTCCATTGAACGGTTTTGCACAACTGGAAGGTATGAACGGTGTATCCAAGTTTAACATTCATAGAGACTTTGGAAGTAAGGACCGGCTTCCGTCCTCCCACACCTGCTTCAACCAACTGGATCTTCCAGAGTATGATTCTTTTGAAACCTTGCGTGGTTCGTTGCTGATGGCGATTACGGAAGGGAAAGAAGGCTTTGGCTTTGCATGAAGCAAGGGAAATCAACCTCAGAAAGAAAAAAAAAAAAAAAAAAAAAAAATAGATACAAAGAGTAAAAATTGTAAATGAATTGATATGAAATTAATAATTATATCCTCCGAACGCGTTTGGTTCTTCCATCCTACAAATTGTGTGTTGGGAAGTTAGCATCCTAACCTAATGTCGGAGAAGGGCAGTCAGTTTAATCTGGAGAATGAAGTGGCAGAGGCCCGGGAGAAATTTGCAAAAGATCGAGAAGAAGGAGGCAAGTATCAAGTTGTAAGGCGGGAAAAGAAGAACAAGGACAGATCCAATCGCGGAGTTGAGGATCGTGAGCGCAAAGGCGATGCGGAGGAAGCTACCGACAACTTCAAATGGAAGGAGCGGGCCTATGAGCAGCTCAAGGCTGGGAAGCTGCCAGCCGGATATAAGGCCGAGGATGTATTGATCCAGGCGGAAGGAGGGCTGGTTAGCAACAGCAACAGCAGCGAAAGTGAAGACGACGAAATTGAAATCGTGGACGAGTTTGGACGAACCCGACATGTCTCGAAAAAGGAGTATTATGGGACGGACGGCGCTGTCGAGCGTCCGAAGGACGTTATTTCGGGTGACCATATCCAGCATGAGGCTGTGCTACGAAGGGAACGGGCAGCGAAGAAGAAGGACCTGGAGGACTCCGGTCAGGATGTGCATTTTGACAGCACCTGGGAAGTGCGCGATAAGGGAGTTGGGTTCTATCAGTTCAGCCAGAATGAAGAGGAGCGACAGCGACAGATGCGTGAGCTGAAGGAAGCTCGGCTGGACACGCTTGAGAAGGTGGAGCTGGGTGACAAAGTCAAAGCCCGGAGAGAACGGTACAACGCCGACCGACGGGAGAAGATTCTACGGCAGCGGGAAGCGTCATTGCGGCGGATGGGTGAGATATGATCTCCTGTCGGTGTTCTGTTCTAGAAATGGGCTAGTTTTCCGGAGAGCAGGATGTACATTTTCCGGCGACGGTTCTTTCCAGGAACGGACCCAACAGTAGGTCCTGCAGCGAATAAACGCTGGGGGTTAGTATGTAGTATGCCCTGCGGGCGGCCTTCTTTTCTAGAAAAGAAGCAAAAGCACTGGCCTATGGACAGCCACGCCTTCTAAGGAGCGCGGTCGTCTTGGGTGGCCATCTTTTCCAGAAAAAAAGCAAAAGCACTAGCCATAGTTCTCAAGTGTGCAAGATTTAGAATTGGCGCTGGTATACGTGCCAGCAGCTCTTCACGAAGCGATATCGTAACGAATAAATCTTCGCGGAGCTGTCCTTTTTGCTTCGTCTCGAGAAAAAAAAAAGCGGCTTCAAGTACTAGAACCTCCGGAGAGAGTATATACCCTGCAGGCGGTCTTCTTTTCTAGAAAAGAAGCAAAAGCACAAGCCATGGTTCCCAGGTGTGTAAGGTTCAGAAGTTGACGCTGGCATATGTCGCAATGACTCTCCCAGAAGCGATTTCTAACGAATAAATCTTGTTGACCCTTTGCTTCATCTCGGAAAAAGAAGCAACGTGCGGTATTAGAACCTCCGTATGGTGTATATGCGCTATGGCCGGCCTTCCGCAAAAGTACTGGCCAATTGCCTCGCAGAGCTACCTTTTTTTGCTTCTTTTTCGGAGAAAAAAAGAAGCCGCCGGAGGCACTACGCAGTCCTAGCGCCAAACCCTTCGGCGGTGTGGGTTTGCCCTGCGGGCGGCCTTCTTTTCTAGAAAAGAAGCAAAAGCACTGGCCAACGCCTCGCAGAGCTACCTTTTTTGCTTCTTTTTCGGAGAAAAAAAGAAGCCGCCGGAGGCACTACGCTCCCCTAGCGCCAGAACCCTCCGGCGGTGCGGGTTTGCCCTGCGGGCGGCCTTCTTTTCTAGAAAAGAAGCAAAAGCACTGGCCAAGCCTCGCAGAGCTACCTTTTTTTGCTTCTTTTTCGGAGAAAAAAAGAAGCCGCCGGAGGCACCATTCATCCGCCGGAGGCTACGGAACCCCTGAGACGTAGGCGGACTGTGTTGCATAACCTGTGAACCTGAGGAGAAAAAGAAACGTGCGTCTGTAAGTTGGCACCGTCAATAAACACACAATCTGGGAACCAGACGAACGAGAACACATACACACACCCAATAAAATGAGCGTTAAGGTTGGACGGAAAATAGACGCCGACAACCCTATCTCGTGTAGTGCTGAGATGCGCACTAGGCGCCCAGCCGGCTTACTGAGACAGTTCTTTTTCTAGAAGAAAATCCTGCACTCCCGTGCATATGCAACACTGCGCAAGGTGGCACGACCCGCCGAGGCGAAAGGGTCGCCATAGTGTTAGGACTGATGCTAGCAGACAGCCTCGGTCCAACCGTTGCTGCACTGCTCACGCAGCTATCCGCGTGGTGGGCTCGTGCTCAAGGCAGGTGCCCCAATGGAGAAGGTCATATTGATTGGCGGCGCTTATTTGCGTGCATATAATTAATTAAACCAATTAGATTCATGCATGATGCACCTGGGATCGAGGCGACCAGCCCAAACGGGTGCACGCAGCAGTTGGCCGGTGCATACGCTACAGAGAGGTGGCACAAAGGCGCTGCGACTCGGAACAAAGAACATACCAAAGTATGCGTACCCGCAAAAAACCGGTCAAGTACCGCTGAAAAAAAAAAAAAATGAAAGTAAAAAAAAAATAAAAAAATCCGTATTATCCTTAGTCAGCCGCCGCCCACTATTTTGTTGAGATGCATCTGTCTCAATTGGGAAGCGGAATGAAAAAAGTCGATGCGCGGTTGCCGGCTGGTTGACAAAATAATGTGGAGAAGAGGAACCCATGCGCGTGCGCGTCGGGGGACCGAAACCAATAATAGCAGAATGCCGGCCCGGTATTTGCAATGTGACAACCGTTAACTGTTAAACGGTCGTGGAAGCAGCACACAACGCACAAAGGGACCTTTTTT